>VNJV01008512.1:0-27557 GCA_008042635.1 Drosophila nikananu
ATACGCCAAACACAAAATCCACCAAAATCCCATTTTTGACATTCCATCAAAGTTGAAAAATAGGTGAAAAATTAGCACTTCGGTAAAACAGGTATGCCTGTACGTGCAATAAATATTATAATTTCATTCTACATTCGTTTTGCCGAGATTTGATGGCCCTTTCGATAGAGACCATAACCATGCAGGTCGGTTACATATTTAACCTAAAAATCGACCTCAAAATCAGATTTTTTTAAAAAAACGACATGCTTTTTTTGCAACCCAAAAAAAGTTCAACTTTGAACACGTCTAACTTTTAAAATACTGAACCGATTTGAATAATTTTTTGGATTCAACCCTTTTGAACTATTGCCTGTCGAATGCAATAACAAATTTTACGATCCGTTTTCATCAAAAAGTTGATTTTTGCAACGTATCTGTATCTTTCCGTCAACTGTGCGTCGCACAGTGGCAGTTTAGATACTTTTGGGTTGCAAAAATCATAACTCGTGAACCAGTTGAGATATTTTCATAATTTTTTTTTTAAATAAATGGTACTTTTAGTACCTTTCGATTGAGTGGTCATACTATATGGTGTGATAAATAGTAGATTTTATACTCGAAAATTAATTTTTTTTGCGGCAGTTTTCTTAATTTTTTTCCAATTTTGAAATAAACTTTTGGTTTTTTTTTCTCCGAAAATGCTAATATGGTGCATATTTAATGTTTTAAAACTAAAATAAACATAAATTTTAAAGAATAAAAACAATTTTTTTTTATATAATTCAAATTTCTTCATTTTTGATCAATTTCCCATCATTTATGCACTTATTGTTTAAAGTAATCAGTTCATTTTACATCATTTAATATTTCTGAAGAATATTTAATCATTATACATTCATTTGAAGTCATTAAGTGTCCTTACAAAGTCAGGAATTTAAAAACAATCCGCCAATACAGGAAAAAATGAATGCCCGCCATACAATTTCGTACTGCGCTTGTAGCAGAATTTGCTCTGAGACGCGCGCTTTTTACGCTGAGTTGAAAGTATCTTTTGCCTTGGAATTTCTTAGGGGCAGATTGGGGCAGCCGATCTCTTTTGAATATGATAAAGGACATATTCAGGTACAACACCTCATACGTCAAACCCATAAGTCGGCGTAAGTTCGATTTTTGTTTTTCCATCAAAGTTGAAAAATAGGTGAAAATTAGTACTTTGGTAAAACAGGTATGCCTGCACGTGCAAAAAATATTATAATTTCGTTCTACCTTGGATTTACCGGGATTTGATGCCCCTTTCGATAGAGACCAAAACCATGCCGGTTGGTTACATAGTTTAGCCAAAAATCAGCCGCAAAGTCCGAATTTTTCTAAAAAACGAACTAAATTTTTTGCAACCAAAAAAAGTTCAACTTTGAACCCGTGTAACTTCTAAGATACTGGACCGATTTGAATAATTTTTTGGATTCAACCCTTTGGAACTATTACCTGTCGAATGCAATAACAATTTTTACGATCCGTTGTCATCAAAAAGTTGATTTTTGCAACGTATCTGTATCTTTCCGTCAACTGTGCGTCGTGTGATAATGCTTTAGCACTTGTTGGTTCGCTTACCAATGAAGGTGCTGCAAAAAAATTTAAGTCATGCATTGAATCAACTTCATTAGTTATGATTTCTTATACTCCAGAAGTAGTGTTGGCTTTTTATCTTGATGGCAACCTAACGAAGCATACCTACAAGTTGATGCAAGCGGGCGCCAAAACTAGTAATGCCAACATATACCCGACTTACGATGCTTTTAAAGGAATACTCAGCTCATATACCATTACAGAACATAGTAAATCATATTGTTACGCGCATAGTTGAAAGCTCCTCCCACGAATTTAAGTTTGCTTCCATTGCAGAGCAGGATCAGAGAAACACTATCATTTATAAATAAGGATGCAATGGTAGAAGCGGACACTCAACGTTCGGCAAGGTTTGGCAAATGAAAACAACAATATTAGTGATGACTGGTTGTTTGCTGTTTGCATTGAGCCATTGCAAATACAACTCCGAAACAAATGAATAATATTGATGTTGTCAGAACGCTCACGAATAGGACACATTTATATAAATTTGGGCTGTCGACTCTTCTTGCGTGGATTCAAAGCTTTGAGTCCATTTTGCATATAGCCTCCTGGCTACCAATAAAGAAATGGCAAATTCGCGAGGAGGTTAAAGAAGTTCTTAAAGAACATAAGTCCAGAATTTAAAACGAAATTAACAAAAAATCTCATTGCTAGTGGATATTCCAATAGCCACATATGGAAACACTCAGAACGGCAACACAGCAAGACGTTTTTTCCAGCAGCCACAAAGGGTATCCAAAAGCATCGGAGTCTTTGAGGAGTTAATCCACAGACGAAATATAATTTTGAGGTCGATCAGCTACTGGTATGAAATAAATATTCCAGCTTTCAAGGAATTTACTTTAGAAATAGCTAACCTGCTTGTCAAGGAATATCCCTTGTTTTACATGCCAAGCTCTCTGCATAAATTACTAATGCATGGAGGGGATATCATTAACATCGCTCCACTTCCAATTGGGAAAATGTCAGAAGCCCCAGAAGCTAGGAATAAGGATTTTCGTAACTTCCGCGAAAGATACAATAGAAGACCTTATCCACTCACTTTTATGTTCGTCTGACCCACTGATTTCATCCTTGCGTTCCATTAATAATAGCTTAAGCCATGAAAAAGGAGATAATAACTTTGAAGATACAGCCAAACTTGTATGCTTAAATAAATCTTAATTCGAAACAACTTAATAAAAATGTTGTATTATTTATTATGTAAACTATCCACAACTACAAAAAAAAATATACATATATGTTTTTACAATGGAATTTTTAATAATTAACAAAGATAAGAAAAAGAATTAAAATTAAATTAATTTTTGAAAATAAAAAAAAATATTTTTAAAATATATTAAAAATTTCCTTTTTTTGTGAAAATTGAAGTTTCAAATATATTCCACTAATATACATTTTAAAAATATTCTAAAAGCATTTTTATAAAAATATATGAATTAAACGCCGCTAAATGAGGCTTTTCGACCACTGTGCTGCGCCGTTGGAATTCTACTTCAACTTCCATGACATCTTTAGCGGAAGGCCGCCCCCTACAAACATTGGTCAGTTTAAATTGTGTGGTAAGAAAAAAGGCATAATACATATTGGCCAACGGGTATGCACTGTTTCGGGAGTCTCCCTGTTCGTCGAACAGTCCGCCGTTGTCGCGATATTTTTTCTCTATTCTTGTGTGTGCCATTTTTTCACCACATAATTTTCCTCTACTTTCATTTCAAATACCTTCACTTCTCGACGCTTTACTGTGCCAAGCCGTGCCTTACACATACACACATAGCTACATATTCGCATGCAAGTTATCCAACCCATGATTCAGGAGCTCATACCCAATTTATAAACAATTTTTCGAAATCCAATCTGAACAATTGGCTTCCCAATTTATAAAAAAAATTTCGAAATCCAATCTGAACGATCGGCTTTCCTTTGTTCTCAAAGTTGCTCTTCGCCGGCCTAAAACTGTTTATAAAAACAAATCCAATTCTTCCCACCAAGTCGTGAGAACCAAGCCGTTACCGGTCCAAATCAGATCGGTCATCCGATCGAACAATACAAACTTGTAATTTTTAAACATTATAAACTCTGACTTAAAAGAAATATGAAATAAAAAATAATTTTTTTTATTAATCACCGGACTAAATAATTTAATTGGCGCCCAACGTGGGGCAGTGCAACTAAAAGTTCAGTTACTAAAAATTTAATGATAGCAAGTTAAATAAATAACATGAGCTCGCGCTCAACAAGTTAAATAAAAATCGAGAACTCGCGTCGTTAACAACTGAATCGGTGAAATCGGTAAAGTTCAGAATAAAAAATTTAACGATAACAAATTAAATAAATCGTGAACTCACACCGTCAAAAATCAATCAGTACAAATACAAAGTTCAGAAAAAGATTAACCATAAAAAATGATTCTAGAACTCTGCTGATGAAAATAATTTTTTTAAGTGGAAAAAAATTTAAAATAAAACATCCACCAACCAAAAACTCAATCAATGTTATAAAAAGTTCAGATAAAAATTTTAATGATATCAAATTAAAAAAATCGTGAACTCACACCAACCAAAATTAATCAGTGAAAATACAAAGTTCAGATAAAGATTAACTCAACCAAATTAATCTAGAACTCGTGCTGAAGAAAATATTTTTTCAAGTGAAGAAAAATATAAAACAAAACATCCACCAACCAAGAACCAAAAACTGCGAGTGATAAAAGAGAGAATAAAACCAGACCAAAGATGTAAACTCTAAAGAAAAGGAGAAACACCCATTTGCCATCAAGATAAATTCTGAGAAGGAAGATCAACGAAAAATGTGGCGAACGAATTTAATGAATTTATATATATATTGGCTGCTATATGATAAGTGGTCCGATTTGAATAAAATTAAAACCGAAATTCTGGAATAATACAAAGAGTCTATGTCTCAAATTTTATGAAAATATGTGAAAAATTGGCTTAGTTAGATTTTTTTATCAAAATTTTCTGATCGGTCCTATGACAGCTGTATGATATAGTTGTCCGATTTTGATCAAATTAAAACCGAAATTCAAGAATAATAATATTCAAAATATTTTATTCAAATATAATAAAATTGGCTAAGTTATAATTTTTTTCATTAAAATTTACCGATCTTTCCTATATAGCTATATGATATAGTCGTCCGATCCGGCTGGTTCCGACACATATAGCAGTGAGAGGATATAGGAGCATATCTGCAAAGTTTCATCCAGATAGCTTTAAAACTGAGGGACTAGTTTGCGTAGAAACGGACAGACGGACATGGCTAGATCGACTCGGCTGTTGATGCTGATCAAGAATATATATACTTTATAGGGTCGGAGATGTCTCCTTCACTGCGTTGCAAACTTCTGACTAAAATTATAATACATTGAAAGGGTATAATAAATTTTAAGTGCAGAAGTTTAACATTTAAATTTTAAATATTTTAAATTATTTCAAGTTATATTACAATCACTTTATCAAACAAACTAATGAATTGAAGTATACAATTTGAAAGTCTCGATTAATAATTTTCAAAAATTTAAGTTTATAAAATGGCAACAGGAACACCTAACTTTGCTGCTGGAGGTTTAGCCTCAGCAGGTAATCTAATAGTTGGATTGATAAACAGATTAATGAACGTACAATTAGGAGACGTTAGCATGAAAATTGAAGGGATAGAAGGAAAGTTAGCTGCAGGTACTTATGAAGTAGAAGAGTATAAAATTCAAGAGCCAGACCCGAATGTTAAATGCGATACCACTCTTGAAGTAAATAAATTCCTACCAAAATTTAATGGGGAAATTACTCAATACGTAGGATGGAGGGAAGCAGCTAAAACTGCTATGAGCCTCTATAAGATCAAAAGTGAGCAATATTTTATTGCTTTAACTATCTTGAGAAATAATATTTTGGGAGCGGCTCACGACGCCCTGACCAATCACGGAACAGTCCTTAATTTTCAAGCGATCCTCGCCAGACTAGATTTTATCTATAGTATCAAACGTCCTATACATTTTCTAGAATCTGAATTAAGCATACTCAGACAAGGACGAATGACTAATAATTAAGTTAATAAAAAAATGACATTATTAATAAATAAAACAATAATGTCATATGGTAAAGATAGTGTAATCACTAAGGAAACAAACAAAACCATCAGGAATAACGCTATTAGGGTGTTAATTTCCGGTTTGAACGGAACAATTTCTGAAACATTATTTTCGCTTAACCCACCGGACTTGCCCAATGTTTTGGCAAAATGCCAAGAATTGGAATCCAATAGTTTCCGGGCCCAGTTTGCTAATAGATACTATGGGTTGAAAAATGGGAACAAAACAAAGGGAAATAATTTACGTTTTAACACTGTTAATCCAAGACAAAATAATAATTCTCAGAACAGAACAAATAACAATTGGAATATTAACAGCAATTCCAAAGTTCAACCTCCACCAGAACCTATGGCAGTTGATAGCTCCATAAGGATTCAAAATCGTCGAATAAAAATTACAATCGTCCGTGGAATTACAATAATAACCGACATAATTATAATAATAATTTCCTTGGAAAACCAACACAGGCGCAGGTCAAGTAAATCATTCTGAATCACACCCCCCGTTAAAACGGGAATCTACCTGGACAGTTACCAACCAGCTCAAAAAACTATGCGAGTAAATAACATTAACGAGGACCATTTTTTAGATCAGAAAAAGGCATCTTGGAGTATAACGGGATACAAGAAAAACTTGTATACAATGACAATAAAGAAAAACACAAATCTTGTTTAATTGGGGAAAATAATACTCTTCCATTTAAAGAGTATATTATAAAACAAGTAAGAAAGCTGCAGTCGTTCGTGAACGACTGTTATAAACCATGTACCAAAATATATCGCCGCTTTTGCCTATTGCGACTTTTGCCTATTAGAGAAATGTAAACAAACTCGCTCTTTGCAAAACCACCACCATCTCATGCACTTGCGTGTGCAAGACAGAGACAGAGATAACCCCTCCTCTCTTTTTTGCGCACGGGAGTTAGTTTCTTGCGCTCATCAGTTTTGCGTGCAAAACATTCCGACCTACATACCGAGTTTGGTGGCTCTAGCTCTTATAGTTGCTGAGCTCTAGGCGTTTATTGATTTATTGATTTTATTGATTTGCGGGGGAGTGGGAGGAAAATTTTTAAATCTGAAACAAACTTGATCTGCTTGCAAAACATTCCGACCTACATACCGAATTTGGTGACTCTAGCTCTTATAGTTGCTGAGATCTAGGCGTTTACACAGACGGACAGACGGACAGACGGTCAGACGGACAGACGGACAGACAGACATGGCTAGATCGACTCGGCTGTTGATGCTGATCAAGAATATATATACTTTATGGGATCGGAAATGCTTCCTTCTGCCTGTTACATACATTTGCACGAAATTAATATACCTTTGTACCTACGGTACATGTTATAAAAATATTTTGATACTCAAAAAGAGGTTGAAAACGAATTACTTATGATTGAAAGAAGTACTTATAGCTTGAGATCTAATAATCTCGAACACGCCGACGATGTTAATTCCGTCAAATTAAAATTGAATCGTTTGGGATCTAAAAGTTCTGAACACGCCGTGGTAGAAATCAAATTAAAGATTTAGAAAATGACATTATAAATACAATCGAAAGGAAACATTCTAAAATAGATATGCAAATCCCATTTCGAACTGATATTCGTGGTGAAATAACTACCGACCATGACAGGGCAATATATGGAAAACAATACCCATATGCAATGTCAGTTTCAGATTTCGTCAATAAAGAAATCGATAGAATGCTTAGGGAACAAATTATAAGGCCTAGTAGAAGCCCTTATAATTCACCAGTCTTAGTGGTACCTAAAAAGGGCCAAAATGAAGACGGAACACCAAAACACAGACTTGTTATTGATTATAAAAAATTAAATGAAAATACGATACCTGATCGGTATGCAATGCAAGATCCATCCGTCATACTAGCGAACCTGGGAAAAGCTAAATATTTCTCAACCATCGACTTGGAATCCGGCTTCCATCAAATTCTTATGAAAGATTCCGATATTGAAAAAACTGCTTTTTCGATTAAATTAATTTGAATTCTTACGAATGCAATTTGGGTTAACGAATGCCCCCAGGCTATTTCAAAGAGCCATGGATGACATCCTTAGGGAACAAGTTGGTAAAACTTGCCATGTCTACATGGACGACGTAATAATCTTTTCCGAATCAATCAACCAACATTATGAGGATTTAATTCTGATAATTAAAATATTACAACAAGCAAACATGAAAATCTCTTTGGAAAATCTAAATTTTTCAAATTATCAACACCTGTTCCAGGTTACAGTGTTTCACATAATGTAATAAAAACTGACTCAAAAAAATTGCAACTATTCAGAGTTTTCCAATTCCAAAGAATATCCGAGAGTTGCGAAGCTTTTTAGGCTTAGCCGGATACTATAGAAAATTCGACCGAAATTACGCACAAATTGCCAAACCTTTGACAAAATATTTAGGAGGAGAAAATGGAAAAGTAGCTAGACGCATGTCACTAAAAATTTCTATACAACTTGACAATTCAGCTATCCAAGCATTCAATGAACTTAAGGATAACCTAATTGCACAAGTGGAATTAGTACAACCCGACTATATTAAAAAGATCACTTTAACAACGGACGCGTGAGATATAGCTATAGGAGCAGTTTTATCCCAAGAAAATAAACCAATTACCTTTATTTCAAAAACCCTCAATAAAACCGAACAACTATATGCTACGAATAAAAAAGAGCTATTAGCACTTGTTTGGGCATTAAAAAATCTGAGAAATGACTTATATGGAGTAGTAGGTATTGAAAAATCAGACTGAGCATCAGTCATTGTCATTTACAATTTCTGACAAAAATCCTAACATAGAAATGAAAAGGTGGTACTCATTCATAGAAAGCTTCACTCCTAAAATAGTCTACAAACCAGGAACTACAAATGTGGTAGCCGATGCTTTATCAAGAATAAAGTTGAATAATATTACCGAGCGTAATAATGATCAATCAGATGAATCAAGCTCAGATCTAAATACTCAGCATTCTGCTGAAAACGTTCGAAAACGTAATCCAGGAAACTAGCAAACCACTTAACCAGTTTAAACAACAATTGTTGCTAACCACTGGGAGGCTTACGGTACACGAATCTCTTTCAGTCTTTGAAAAATTTAGAAACAAATTTGAATATGGCACACCAGAAAACTTAATTACAATATTAAAGGAATATCTTCCTCCAAACGTAACAGTTGGAATACATTGTACAATTGAAGATTTGTACCATATCCAATTACTTTTGAAGAATAAGAAATAAACTTAAACCCAGGTATAAGAAACAAGTAGTTAAAGAAGTTAAACCGAATAAAATAATAATCCCAAATAGAAACAGAATTATTCACAAAGATAATATCAAAAAATAATATATATTTTTTCTGTTCAAGGACAAAAAGGATGTTCTTACTTATGAATCCTATAACGAATTATTTCACGTAACCAATTTAAGCTTTTACAAAGAAATAATTAATGTTGAATCTCAAAACATAAAAACAGACCCTAATAAAAGATCACAATGGGAAATCAAATACGACTTAGGAGTTATCGAACTACTTTTATGTCAATTAATACCATCTAGATCCAAAAGGAGAATTAATTAATTAGGCACCATGTTTAAATGGTCAGCGGGAACTCCGGATCATGATGACTTCATGAAAGTACAAGATAAAATCAATGAGTTAATGAGTTAAAATCAAAATAGTTAATAATAATAAACAATCTATTATCAACTCCAAATTGTTCAAGGAAATAGAATCTCTTTCTTATGAGTTTAAAAATGTGTTTATCCATCAAGATCTGCCATTAAGAAAACATCGCTTAAGACTGTTAACATTTGACCTACAACATTTAATCGATACTATCACATTGGCTAAAATTGATGTCTTCAATACAAAAATTGTAAACACGGAGGACATAAAAAAAATATTAAGTCACGAACTAACCCTGTAATCATCACAGATTTAATGGATATCTCTGGGTTCAAGATTGTAATTCATAAAGACCTACTTATCATTTATATAAAATACCCCATTAATTTCTCGCAGATGTGACATATACAAAGCCAGAGCCATTTCCAAATTAGATGGAAAACTACCCTGCAGTACCTGTCATCAACGTTTCATCAACACAAATGGGGGTGTGTCGATGAAACGTTGATGACAAGCCCATACAAACGTTGATGAATTTTTGTATGGCATGTCCGCTCTTGTCATCAACACAAATTCATCAACGTTTCATCAACAACTTGTAATCAATCTGTCATCAACCTTTTTGGGTGAAGAGAGAAAAATGAGAGCGCGAGAGAGTCGGGTTTGACACGAAGTCGAAAGAGAGCGTCGACTCGGTCGAAGTCGCCGTCGGCTGTTGATGAATCGTTGATTACAGAGGCCTATTGATGACAAGCGGTACTGCAGGGTAGTAATAAGCAATCAAGTCGCAAAATGCGATAATACTTATTATGAAATGTCTACATTTAAGATTGAACTTTTTAACAACTACTGTATCATTAATACAGTAAAAACCTATTTTTCAAAATTATTAAATGGAGACAAATCGTCTTGCAAGAAAATCAGAGAAAAAATCAAACAAATAGGCATCATTCAAGACGGTGCCATTTTTATAAATGGTAACAATATTGTTAACAACTCCCATTTAAATGGATCTTTCCTTATAACATTTAATGGTACAACCATCATTAACAACATTACTTATACAAATATAGAAAAAAAAATTCTTGATTATATAGCTGCAAACCATTTCACTAATTATGAAATTTCCGATTACATTCTGTCAAACAATTCAGAACTATATTTAGATAATTTTAAAACTTTAAATTTATTTATTAAAATTAATAATACTAAGATATCACTTTCTTTTATATTATTAATTTTAATCATTATATATTTAATTTTTATACCATGTACTAGGGATGCCGGAAATATATCAAAATATCGATATATCGAATGATATTTTTTCAAATTGATATATTTATATCGCGATATATCAAATATGCGATATTTTTTTGAGATATATTAGATATTTTTGCGGTGGTCACAAATGCATTGTAAGAAGCAAGCGCGAACACGAACGTCATGCAGATTGAAGATATGCAATTAAATTTTTTTCTTTTTAAAATCTTTAAAATCCAAGTAATGGAATATTAACAAAATTAAGCATTTAACTAAGTTTAAAATGAAACTGAAAACATTCTTATTCTTTTTTAATTATGCTTTATTTCGATCTTATTAATATTAATTAGATTAAACTTTAATGTTTTAAATGAAATTAAAAATAAATTTAATTTGTTATTTACAAATATAATATATGTACATACATCTTTTTACCGTTGGACGGACACATTTTTGGTAGAATTAATGGAAAGTTTAAAAATATCGGAAATATCTGTGTTTACGTGAGGGGCCCATTGTACCGATCGGGCCACCGAGCTTCCGAAAACTCGGCCGCTCTTGCGTAACTTTTTCTCGTGGGACGATCACTTTTTTGTCAAAATTAAAGACAATTTTAAAAATATCGAAAATATCTGATATATCGATATTTTAATATGATATATATCAATATCATATTAATATTTTTTTAATTTCGAAAATATCATCGATACGATATTTTAAAAATATTCGGCAACCCTACCATGTACCGTAGGTACAAAGGTATATTAATTTCGTGCAAATGTATGTAACAGGCAGAAGGAAGCATTTCCGACCCCATAAAGTATATATATTCTTGATCAGGATCAACAGCCAAGTCGATATAGCCATGTCTGTCTGTCCGTATGTGTAAACGCCGAGAGCTCAGCAACTATAAGAGCTAGAGCCACCAAATTCGGTATGTAGGTCGGAATGTTTTGCACGCAGATCAAGTTTGTTTTAGATTTAAAAATTTCCCTTCCACTCCCCCGCAAATCAATACAAACGTTTTGCAGCCGCAAATATTACCATATATCTTTCTTTTTGTGCATAGGCATGCATATGTAGAACATGTATCAATACCGAAAATCTGGTAAAGATCGGGTGAAAAACACAAAAGTTATTTACTTATCAGTGTGCTATCTATTTGGCAGCTAGCAACAGGTGCATCCCAAAAAACAACAACAAAACTGATGAGCGCAAGAAACTAACTCCCGTGCGCAAAAAAAAAGGAGGGGGGATCTCTGTCTCTGTCTTGCACACGCAAGTGCATGTGATGGTGGTGGTTTTGCAAAGAGCGAGTTTGTTTACATTTCTCTAATAGGCAAAAGTCGCAATAGGCAAAAGCGGCGATATATTTTCTACATGGTATATAACCGTCTTTCACGAACGACTGTAGCTTTCTTACTTGTTCAATAGATGATTCCTTGCCAATCCCACTAAACACACATCAAAACTTTCCTGGCCGTCAATCCGGGCTTGGTCACCGTCTGGGATGCTTCCCCGATCTTTGACCAAGGTCGTTTTTTCTCCATGTTGCAGTAAGTCACCCATTTTTCATCGCCAGCCATAATCCGCTTCAAAAACGGGTCGATTTTGTTGCGATTCAGCAGCGATTCCCACATGGAAATTAGGTCATTAATGTTTTCGAACGCCTCATAAAAGCAAGGGTTAATCTCCACTTGGAAGAAAATAACATTATTCCGTCCTTCCAATTCGGATTCAGATCTTGTGTAAACTGCATCCATCCCCTTGATATAGTTACTAGATTCATTAGAGAAAGTCTTGAAGAGAAGAATTCAACCAGATTGGTAACCCTTGACGTAGAAGCTGCGTTCGACTCGGTATGGCACAATGGCCTCGTTCACAAACTAGTCCAGTGCAATACTCCATTGTATCTAACAAAACTTATCTCAAGCTTCCTATCTGACAGATTCTTCTATGTCTCGCTAAATGGATTTGATTCTGAAAGTAAACTCTTACCTGCAGGTGTCCCTCAAGGCTCAGTGCTGGGCCCGACATTGTACAACATCTACACTCATGACTTCCCTATATTTGAAAGATGCAAAGCATTAATCTTTGCAGATGACACTGCACTCTACTACTCTAGTAAAGACTACAACGCGGTTCACAATCAGTTACAAGTTGCACTCGACTCCGTTTCCGATTACTTCTATAAGTGGAAAATTAAGTTAAATGCCGCTAAAACGCAAGCCACATACTTCACCAGAAGACGTAAACCTTCTTTTCTACCTAACAATGAACTAAGTGGGAAAATTGCGTTCGCTATTTGGGCATATATCTGGACAAAAAGATGCTCTTTTCAGACCATATTAGTAAAACCCTAGATAAAATAAATAAAACTATTTGTATCCTCTACCCATTTATAAACCGCAGATCAAAACTAACATTACATAATAAGCTAATACTATACAAGTCAATTTTCTTACCTTTAATGCTATATGGGTCAGAGGTGTGGGGCAATAGTGCACAAACACACATAAAGAAAATTCAAACTGCCCAAAATAAAATATTAAAACTAATCTTAAACAAGCCTTACTACTATGCAACAAAAAGACTGCATGATGAATCCAATGTTCAAACGATAAATGAACTCATTGATCGCGCCACAAAAAAATTTAATAATAAAAAACCTCATATTGCACAGCTGCGTGTTGACGGGTACTTTCCTTCTAGTGCTGACTAGATCCCGATAAGTACCAGCATAGTTCTAAAATTAGTTAATAAGTTCAACAAAGGGTTTTCTTGCCATATTTTCCCTTACCATAAAATATTATAAATAACCATAAAACAAATTCTTTGTAAATATGTAAACATACATCTCAGTTGTAAAGATACTTTATCTAATCTCTGATTTACCTACATTAAGCTAGCTTTAGGCGCAAGAAACTAACTCCCGTGCGCAAAAAAGAGAGAGGGGTTATCTCTGTCTCTGTCTTGCACACGCAAGTGCATGAGATGGTGGTGGTTTTGCAAAGAGCGAGTTTCGTTACATTTCTCTAATAGGCAAAAGTCGCGATCAGCTGACTTTTGTTTATCGTTGTCAAAGACATGACAAAGGAGAAGCGTAAAAAGGATGAGAGATGTTTAGATAACTCTTATTTTAGAAATATTTAATCAACTCAAGTCGACTTGTAGGTCTCTTTTTGACTCCTTTGCAATCACATTGGCCTCCGCGTGGTGTTCCCTGGTTACCCATTTTATTTATAATCGGGAGCTAATTCGAGCGGCGATATATTTTGGTACATGGTATATAACAGTCGTTCACGAACGACTGTAGCTTTCTTACTTGTTTTTAATTATTATTAAATACATTCATCTTATATTTGTAACCAAAAAACATCGGCCAGATACAGAAAAATCTTTTAATCAAGAAAAATTTTTAACAGAATCAAGGGATCACCTTAATGAAACTCGAAATGAATCGGGACGCTCCATTTTAGAAGGGGGAGAGTTATCCATTCCATGATTCAGGAGCTCATACCCCATTTACAATACCCCAATCTGAATGATTGGCTTCCCAATTTATAAAAAAATTTTGGAAATCCAATCTGAACGAGCGGCTTTCCTTTGTTCTCAAAGTTGCTCTTCGCCGGCCTGCAACTTTTTATATAAACAAATCCAATTCTACCCACCAAGTCGTGAGAACCAATCCGTTGTCGGTCCACAGCTTGGCCACTTGAATAAACAAACTATCTTTAACGTAAACACAGCCTCCTCTTGGTGACCAAAAACTTATTGCGCTTCAATAAGAAATCTGCATTGGTCATCAAATTTGAATTTCACAATGCAGTGAAGCAATTTCATCATCAAGCTTTTAATCTAAACACAGATAAAAGTTTCAGAAGTTTTATGAAAAGCTCCTGGCCGAGGTTTCGAGGATAGGAGTTATGCTTAAGCTGCCAGTCGATTCTGGAGATCAAATCAGATCGGTCATCCGATCGAACAATAATTTCTTGTAATTTCTAAGCATTATAAACTCTGACTTAAAAGAAATATGAAATAAAAAACTAATTTTTTTATTAATCACCGGACTAAATAATTTTATTTGCATGACCACTAGGGTTCGGTTTACACTGTGTGTCATTTTTTAAGTCATGGAAAAATAACCAATGTACACTATGTTCCCGTGATAGTACACAAAAAAAGAAGATATACGTGTCTTTGCGTTTTTCACCTAAAAGTGAAACTTTTTTTTTTATCGTATCGACAAGTTTTTCGCCAAAAATAGATTTTTTCGAAAAAAGTATCATTTTATCAAGCTCATATTTTGAAAACCGTTGGGAATTTTGAATTTCTCTCTGAAGCAAAGTTGTAGCTCTTGTCACGGCTAACAAAATATATAATAAATATAAAATATATAAAAATGGACAAAAAGTTCATCTTCAAGGTCAAAATCGCAAAAATGCTAAACAATTACACGAAAAATTTTGATATCCACCAAGTTAGCAGGGCAACTTTGGAAAATCAAAATTTTGTTTATGCCATAATTATTCGTGAAAAAATAAAACTGCCGCTCAATTTTAAAAATTTTTATTTTTTAAAAACACAAAGTTTCATTCACGAATAACACAGTGTTACAAAAATTGAGAAAAGTGAATGAACTTTTGAAGTGACCTAGTAGATATTGTTTATCTGGTCGAGTATAGAAATAAAAACCATGTTTTTCTAACCCCCTTAAAATCTTGATTTATTGTTAAAAAAAAACCGTTTTTCGGTGCTTTTTCGCTTTGAAAAGTTCCTACTCGAAAAGTTGTTGACCAATTTGAAAAACTCTTGTCAGGAAGACTACCACCCGGGTCGCCCAGAGGTATTACTGGCCGGGACTCTTCCGTGATGTAGCCAGGTATGTACGCAAGTGTGACACTTGACAACAGTTTAAGGTCGGTTAGAGCAAACCAGCGGCCTTCATCATTCAAGCGAGGCTCCCCGAACACCCGTCGCGAAAGAGGAAATGCTGCGAGACCTATTCAAGATAGTGCAGGAAAACACCCAGCGAGCTTTACTAGAGCAACGGAAACACTACGATCTTCGAAGACGAGCCTGGAGACCGGAGTTAGGATCTCTGGTATTTGTCAAGCAGCACTACTTATCCAAGGCGGCAGATAACTTCGCTGCAAAGCTGGCCCCTAAATATGAAGTCATTAAGTTCTTTTCTCCCACGATCATGCGCCTACAGCACACCCAGAGTAAGCAGCGCAGAAGGGCATCACTAGGAGACCTGAAGGAAGCAGTCAACGACCCGGAAACCCAAAGCCTGGATCCGGCGAAACCAGATAACATAGAGGAACCTTCGACCGAGCAAGTTTAACGAACGAGTGACGTTAAGAAGTCGACCGTCGAAGGACGCCCAGCAACTGCCACAAGTAGCAGCGACGACCTGCCCCGCGCGATGCGCCCATGGACCCGCAACCCCCTCTCCCCGGCATACACCAACCATTTCCGCGGCCAGCTGATGAGGGATACGAGGGTGTGGGTCGACGCCCTGGCCTTCATCGAGGAGTTCCACCCCGTGCCGACGCCGGAAATGTCCACAGTCGTCCAGCGCCTGGTCGACACGCTGCAAGCCGCGACCACCCACAGCTCCGACGCAAGCTTGTCCTCGCCAGTCGACGACGAGTCCGAGGACAGCCTACCAAAGCCATAACTTCATCAATTTTCGTTATTTTTGTATGAAATTGGTCTTGTTTTATTAGTAATTGACTAGTCAACAACAATAGGTGCGCAACATTGAGAAATATTGGTGATTTGTTTAAAAAAAAGTGGTATCTAAGTCGAAAAAACACGGCAAAAAAGTGAGAGTTGCATATTTCGAAGCAAAAATTTTGTCTTTCTCATTCGAAACAAAGAATAAGTTATTTTTTTGTCCTGTAAGCTACTCCATTAAGCTATAAAAAACTGCAAGACTTTTATTTATTGTGGTATTGTGTTATATTCGACCTGCTTAACGATCCCTACTAGGTCACTTCGAAAGTTCTTTTACTTTTTCAAAATTTGTTACACTGTGTTATTGTTAAAAATTAGCCACATACGATAGTTACGAAATTATCACCTCAAGCCCGAGCTCGCTCCGTTAGCCGGGAAGGCTAACCGCACACACACACACACACACATACAGGCGCCCACAGCAGAACTCACCACGAAAAAGTAGGTTACATGACCTACGACAAGCTGGGCGAAGCAGAGGCGACGCCACCAAACCAACTCCGAAAATTAGCAGGCGCCAATGAGAGCGACAGAGAGGGAACGATCGGGACAGAAACTTCTGGAAGAAGTTGAAAAGAAACTCCGCGAGAAGTTTCGCGAATATATATACTATATAGGGTCGGAAATGTCTCCTTCACTGCGTTGCAAACTTCTGACTAAAAAAATAATACCCTGCAAGGGTATAAAAAACGTCTGGCCGAATCTGCGTCCCCGAATTTTCAAAGCAAAAGATAATTTCCACTCAGCGTAGAAGGGGCGCGGCTTCGAGCAAATTCTGCTACAAGCGGAGTAAGAAATTGTATGACGGGCATGCATTTTGTCCTGTATTGGCGGCTTGTTTTTTAATTCCTGACTTTGTAAGGTCACTTAATGACTTCAAATGAATGTATAATGATCAAATATTCTTCAAAAATATTAAATAATGTAAAATTATTGATTACTTTGAACAAAAAGTGCATACCTGATAAAAAATTGGTCAAAAATGAAAAAAAAAATTAATTTAAAAAAAAAATTTTTTGTTCTTTAAAATATATATTTATTATATGCACAATATTAGCATTCTCAGTGAAAACAAACGAAATGTATTGTTCGAAATTGGATACAAATTGAGAAAACTGCCTCAAAAAACATTAATTTTCGAGTATAAAATCTACTATTTATCAATCGAAAGGGACTTTTACTACCTTTCATTTAAAAAAAAATTATGAAAATATCTCAACTGGTTCAAGAGTTATGATTTTTGCAACCCAAAAGTATCTAAGGCGCCACTGTGCGACGTATTATTAGTTGAAAGTAATCTACGTATGATGTACATTTTATTTCTTTTGGAGCAGAGATAATTTTCGTGATGAAGTTGTAGGCGATAAGAAAGAGAATGACTGATATAGGTGACCCTTGAGGGATACCCGTATCAAAGGAGAAGCTTAAAGAGAGAGATGGACCATTTTTGATAATAATTTTTCTGTTTGACATTATGTTCCATACATAATTAATTATACGAGGACCAAGTTGCCATTCTTCCTGTTGGAAAATGAGGGTGTGAATAACTATTTTGTCAAAAGCCTTTGCAAAATTAAGTGAGATAATTAAAATGTGTTTTTTAGAGAAAAGAATCTATGAGGAATTTGGTCTATATGAAACAGACTGTCTTGAACAGATCTGCCTCTTTTAAACCCGAATTGGTTGTGAATTAGTTTGTTTGATAAAACAAACCACCATAACCTATTAGCCACAAATTTGTCAAGGACTCTGGCTATGCATGGATTTTGTGAAATGGGGCGGTAGGAGTTGGGGTTGGTTATGTGTTTATTGCGTTTAAGGATTGGTAAAACAAGACTAAGTTTATAGAAATTTGGGAATCTAGAATGTTGTGTGTTGGGTAATGTGTAGGGGATATGTCGTTTAGTAGAGTATAATCTGTTCTGTCAATGAATTTAGCTATTGTGTTACCCATGGGAATGGCTCTAGATGAGCTCCAATGTGGATGCCACATGATGAAATCGCCCAAAACAATAGTATGAGGGGTAAAGGGGGCTAAAACATTTTCTAGGTTATTAAGGTTAAATTGTTTGGAGGGAGATATGTATGTGGATATAAGATCTATATTTGTATTTTTTTAATTAAAATTCAAACTGCTTTAAAGTATGTATTGAGAGTTTTTTGAGTTATGAAATAAGAGGGATGTTCCTCTAAAAGCATTGGAACTATCACTGCAATACAGGGACAAATTTATGGGGATAGGTAGGGAAGTTTTATTGTTAAGGTGGGTTTCTTGGAGTGCTATGATTTAGGGATGAAATGTTTATTTAAGATATTGAGTTCTGGATAGTTGTTTCTGTAACCTTTGATATTCCATTGTAAAATTTTTAGCATACTTAAAATTAACTTGGGTTTTGGTGATTAATTTTTGTTAATAACAGCAGCGGACATCCCAGACATAAATTCATCAGTCATTAACTTTTCATAAACACACCCCCATAGGTGTTGATGAATTGTTGATAACTGGTACTGCAGGGAATATACAGAGGGGACATCTCATACAAATAAATCAATTATATGGCGGGTTCCAGCGGGAGAACCCGCATTCTACCAGTGGAACCCACAATGCTCGATTCTACTTTGAATCTGGTCACCCGGTCGCCTGCTTGCTTAGCCTAATGGTTAAGGCATCGGGCTGCCAGTTCAAGGTGCATGGGTTCGAGTCCCGGTCAGACTTTAGATTTCCTTTTTTTTTTGTTTTTTAACTTTTTAATTAATATTAACCATGATTTTTGTATGGCTTATTAAATTTTTAAGACGTGGAGGTTTTTTATTCCAATTGCAGTGCATTCTAATAAGCACTATCAGAAGAAAACCCAGAATTTTTAATTTATGATTCGCACAGCTCCCAGTGAAATACTCAGGTGTACCCCTCTTACATGCCTTTGAAATGTATGTCCTTATTTGTAACTTCCCCGGGTGCTCTCAAAAATTGTATTAGAAGATAGACAAGTGCTTTAAATAAGCCCCTATGAAAATTGTTGATGGAGCTAAAAGATTTCCAAAGTTTATATATGAGTAGTTTGAAATACTTCATTAGCCTCTTTTGAGTCTTTGAAACATTTTTTACAATTCAATAGAAGTAGTATTTTGAATGCAAAATAACCTATGAAATATCTTACCGATCCTTATTGCAAATTTAAATTCGTAAAACTGATAAAAAAAAAATGATGTTCATCGATACATATTTTTAATATATTTTTAAAAAGAGACCTAATGTTTCACAAGGACCGACACTGCAAAATTGTCTTGGCTGGTGATGCTGATAAAAACTGTTTATAATTTAATTTAATTTTATATTTAAATTTTTTTAATATCTTTCATACATAAATAGCTTACACAAAGCTATAAAGATCGGTTCTAATCTCACTCTATTATCCAATTTATTATCTCGCCGGATTGCCGCACAAGAAAATCAATAAATTTTTACTTAAAACTCACAAGTTAGAATAAAATTTTATTTATCATTTTTGTTACAAAACTTTAAGCCTCTTAAAACCCTTTTATTTACGCAAGCTTAAATGTTTTATTGTATAAAAAACGTTTTACACATATATTTTAAACATCTATATTTATCAATGTTTTATTTTATAAGCTTGGACAACACCGAGGTCGGTCAACATCAATGCATCTTGGTGTCTTTGTAGTTTGGTTTTAAAGTGTGTCGTCAAAATAAATTTTTTTGTTCTTAAATGCATATTTCCAAAAGGTATAAGTAGTGAGTCCCACCTAGTCCCACCTTGATACCTATTGTGTGTTGTGGGTGGCTGCAATAACGCCCAGTGTAATAACGCCCATGGGCGTTATTTCACAAAAAAAATGCAATAACGCCCGCGGGCGTTATTACCAAAAAAAACTGAAATAAGGCCCGTGAATCTTATTTCACAATTTTCGTGGGCATTATTTCACAAAAAATGTGCAATAACGCCCACAATATTTTTTAGAAATTTGTCATTTATGCATATATTCTGATCTGCTCCGGAACATATCAAACAGTGCTTTAGCAATGGCGTGAGCCACTGCTTTTACGGCGTTTCAAAGTTTTTACTGTAAAATCAGTGGCTCACGCCACTTTTTAAATTATAAATTATAAATTTATCTCAAAAATTTCTCAACCGGTCCTATGGAAGCTAGAGGATATAGTTTCCTGATCCGGATAATTTTGATTCAGTCATATCCTATGAGTACAAAATTATAATTGGTAAAGTTTCAAGTTGATATCTTTTAAATTAACGGAGTTATTAATTTTGGCCAACAAAAGTGGTCTGCTGAACCATAGTGCGATGGTTTTCCATCTCTATCATATTGTAACCAGGCCGCATACTTTGTCACGTCCTAGTGTTCTCACATACATACATATTAAGTAAACAAAATAAAGCAAGGAAAACGAAGCCAATTTACGAATTTGTAGTAGGTCATGAAGGTTGGTCTGGCCCCGATCATACGTCCTTTAATGACACATTGGGAAAAAAATCACTGCCGCATCCAAATCTTATCGAAATATTCGGGTTGGATAATATATGCGGTTGGACTAAATAAATTTTATAATTTTTATCGCCAATTAAGATTGTTTGGTTTTTATATTTCCAAAGAGTCAGTTAAATTAAAAATTGTTGTATTCATCGTTTGTTTACATTTTTGATTGTACTTGCCGAAAGAGAAAAAAAAGACCAATAATCAATTACCCAATTCTGACTTTACGCAAACATTCCCTTTCTTTTTCTTTTAAGTTGTTTTCGTTGCAATAATTTCTGGCAATTATGTAAATCGACTTAGAATTGGGTTAATCATTTGGTAACCGGTTTTCGTTGTTGTGTGATGACAATTGTTTTCTCCCTCCGGTCAATGTACGATAACAAGATCGTCGATTTTATTTAAATAAAAAAATGTAACCTTGGGCAGCGGAGCTAAAAAGACGTTGGACAAGTTTTGTGGTAATATTCTTGCATGCTTGAAAAGAGAGTCGTTGATAGAATAATTCGGGTTCTGGCTGCTTGGAGTTCATTGAACGTCATGATGAGCACCTCAACCGGATTTCTTATCCTCTTTGTGGATTGCGCATTGTGGGTCTGGTTGCTAACTTTCTTCGTGAAAAAATAAAAAAATATTAATATGCCATTTGAATAGTATACTAATTATGTCTCTACCTATATTTATTTAACTCAAAATAGCACCTTGACTACTTTTGTGTCACTTAAAAAACCTCAAAAAACCACCAGGTTGAAACTGTTTGGCTCATCAGTATATTACACATGCAATTCACGTTCAATATGCTTCTAAAGTTTTAATAAGGCCGGTAATTGGCCAGTGTTAGTGATTTGGCCCTGTTACAGGGTGGATATTAACTTCACGTCTTTAATGTAAAATCACAATTCATACTATAAGCATTCCCACACTCGTACATTCTTGATTCACTCACTCAGAACTGAAATCCTCTGAAGCGTTTATTTAAATAACTTGTTTGCGTGGGACGTGCTCAACCTCTAGCATGCGCGATCGAAACCCAACAGTTGGCGAACGAGTTGAGGACTCTTTTATTTATACTCGAAAAAAAAAAGAATAAAATAAAGCAGGTAAGAATTCTAAAGTCGACGGCTGACGACTATGAGATACCCGTTACCCAAAGCTTTGTGTCCTGCATAAAAAACACAATTATTTTCAAAAACTATATAATTTAAACCTAAAAGTTCCGATGGCAGGAATTAGATGTATTTGACCGAATGGTAAAAACAAGTAAGAAAACTACTTTTACGTGTGCTCGACTCTTATCTTAACAATCGTTAAAACCGCAGTAACTTTTATTTTCCTGATGCGGCTGATTGGCATACGAAACAGTCCTTTGACCATATAAAGAATGCCTTATAATTGACGTAGAACTTGTTTTATGTTTACCAATCCTTAAAAAATGCATTAAATAAATTTTATACTTAATATACGAAAAACATTTTAAAAGGGCAAGTATGCGGGGCCACGTTTTTCTCTCTCAGGCTCAGTATATTTGAATACTTCAATTATCTGTTGCACGAAGGTTAAGTTTGTTTTATACTTAACCACGCCAACTTTCAAGAAATACTGAAAAGCCGTAACTAAGCTATTATATCGATATTTAAAGTAATACTAAATAATTATAAAAAAAACAACTTTTCAAAACTTCATTAAATGAATATATACTATAACAAACTCCAACTCTTAAACTCCAAGTGCAGTCCCCTTTTGCCTTGATTTTCTAACATATTAATTTTTTGTTTTTCTTTTATTATTTTACCTACAGGGTATTATAATGTAGTCTGAAGTTTTGTTTAAATTTTTCTGTTTTACCACTTAGCGGCTGGAAGAGGCTACCAAACGTACCCTGCAGCTTGGTGTAATCATAAGAAGGTGAGGACAGGGCTCTCTCGTAGGGTAACCGAGTGTTGCCTGTTGCTAGAGGGAGAAAACATATGCGTATGATTCACTAACGATAGAGCGAGTCAGACATATTTTTACTCCCTCAAATTTTGTACACATGTACCGCTCATTTTATTTGCTTGTGTTAGGACAAGGATAGGAGAGTGGCCATACCTTGTCTCAATCTGCCATGCCCCGCAGTACCACTTGTCATCAATAGGTCTCTGTAATCAACGATTCACCAACAGCCGACGGCGACTTCTACCGAGCCGACGCTCTCTTTCGACCTTCTTGTCAAACCCCACTCTCTCGCGCTCTCATTTTTCTCTCTTCACACAAAAAGGTTGATGACAGATTGATTAAAAGTTGTTGATGATAAGTTGATGTCAAAAAAGTCGAAATTAATCAGTAAGTCATCAACAAACAAGAAAGGCAGAAAACTTCGGCATGCCGAAGTTTAAATACCCTTGCAGTAAGTAGAATAAGAGGAAAATATACTGACTTTTCGCTTTCTCGGGTACTGACATAAGGTAAATGGTGCGAGCAAAAAATGTTGCGAGCGAGAATTTTGCGAGCGAATGTTGCGAACAAACTAAATGAATTGAAATAAACATACATATATACATATATGATATAAAATATGATATAGTGGTTCGATTTTAATAAAATGAAAACCAAATTCTAGAATAATACAAAATGGCCATATCTTAAATTTTATACAAATATTGTAAAAATTGGCTAAGTTATAATTTTTTTTTCATTAAAATTTACCGATCGTTCCTATGGCAGCTATATGATATAGTTGTACAATCCGGGCCGTTCCGACTTATATAGAAGTGAGAGCAAATAGAAGACTATCTGCAAAGTTTGGCTAGATCGGTTGTTGATGCTTATCAAGAATAAACATACAGTACGCAGGCGATATATCGGGCCGCGATAAAAGTTGAGAGTCGATCGAGAGTCAGCGGAGAATAAGAACGTGCTAAGAAGTTGTAAAGGAGCTGAGCAGAAATAAAGTAGACAAGCCGTAGTCCAGAGTTATAAGAAGCCTTAATGACGTAAGCGAAGCCGTTATCCAGTGATCCAATCGCGCCGTTGCCAAGCTGCTTTTGAGTCGTCTCTTACTTATCCAATCGCCGAACTGAGAACTTAAACTATTCATTGTTATTATTACTTAAATATCCATATTATTATTAATAAACTATAAACAGATCTCTACATTTGGAACCTTGCCTAATCGTGCCGGATCGTGCGGGAAAAAGAACATGCAAAGTTCCGCTGTACCCAAGAAGCTGAGTTTGAATTTGTGCAAAGCCGTGTAGTAAAATATGAGAAGAGAAAATACGCCTAAGAAAGCCGCAAATATACCGAGAAAAGCCGTTCAGAGACCAGCATTACCACAGAGACAGAACATCGAAGCGAAACCTTTAGCTGTGCAAAACCAGAAGTGCAAAAGGGACAACCATATAACACACAATCTGCAACTGGAGAAAAAACAGGTATATGTCGGAAGCAGAGAAACAAAAGGAAGACGAAAAATTGGCTTTGAATAATCTGAAAGTAGAGACGATGGAACATCAGGTTTGGCAAAACAGTAAGAATCTCGAGGAGATTGTGAAGCTGCTGAGCATACTATGCCAGAATGCTCAGAGACCACAAAACACCAGCATAATATCAGCAGAAAGCTTTTCGAAGGTGGTGCCGTAGTTTGATGGGCAAAATATTCCAGTGGTTTTTATACCCTTGCAGGGTATTATAATTTCAGTCAGAAGTTTGCAACGCAGTAAAGGAGACATCTCCGACCCTATAAAGTATATATATTCTTGATCAGCATCAACAGCCGAGTCGAGTCTGTCCGTTTCTACGCAAACTAGTCCCTCAGTTTTAAAGCTATCTGGATGAAACTTTGCAGATATGCTCCTATATGCTCTCACTGCTATATATGTCGGAACGAGCCGGATCGGCCGACTATATCGTATAGCTATATAGGAAAGATCGGTAAATTTTAATGAAAAAAAATACAACTTGGGCAATTTTTACAATATTTGAATAAAATTTGAGATATGGCCATTTTGTATTATTCTTGAATTTCGGTTTTAATTTGATCAAAATCGGACAACTATATCATATAGCTGTCATAGGACCGATCAGAAAATTTTGATGAAAAAATCTAACTAAGCCAATTTTTCACATATTTTCATAAAATTTGAGACATAGACACTTAGTCTTATTCCAGAATTTCGGTTTTAATTTTATTCAAATCGGACCACTATATCATATAGCAGCCATATATATACATATAAATTCATTAAATTCGTTCGCAACATTTCTCGTTCGCAACATTTTTCTTTCGCAACATTTACCTTATGTCAGTACCCGAGAAAACGAAAAAGTCAGAAGATTTTTCTTCTTCTTCTTACTTACTGCTAGAGTATTTAAACTTCGGCATGCCCAAGTTAGCTTCCTTTCTTGTTTAACTTTGAAAAAAATGCAGATGCCTACTTTCTGGATAAAAGCAGCGATATGTACAAGTACTCATTAAAATGACCAAAGCAGCAGCCTTATATTTAAATACAGTCTTTGTCGGTTCATACGACGAGCTGAAAAGTGTATTGAACGCTGAATTCAAGCGTACATACGGCAGCGCTGATATACATACATAAGAAGCTAGGCGGGAGAAAGAATCGAGAAGCCAAATCGTTTTATTAATACGTTTTGCAAATTAGGCAAATTGCTGCGTTCGTTGCAGGAGTGGATATGATGTCAGTTATTCGGTACATAGACGATGGATTGAACATAAACAAGAAAGGAAGCTAACTTCGGCATGCCGAAATTTAAATACAATTGCAGTAAGTAGAAGAAGAAGAGAAATGTTCTGACTTTTTCGTTTTCTCGGGTACTGACATTAAATAAATGTTGCGAACGAACTAAATGAATTTATATATGATATAGTGCTCCGATTTGAATAAAATTAAAACCGAAATTGTGGAATAATTCAAAATGGCCATGTCTCAAATATTCAAATATCGTAATAATTGGTGAAGTTATAATTTTTGTAATTAAAATTTACCGATCTATATGATATATCTATATGATATTGTCGTCCAATCCGGCTCGTTCCGACGTATATAGTAGTGAGAGCATATATCAGACTATCTGCAAAGTTTCATTCAGATGGCTTTAAAACTGAGGGACTAGTTTGCGTAGAAACGGACGGACAGACAGACAGACAGACAGACAGACAGACCGACATGGCTAGATCGACTCGGCTGTTGATGCTGATCAAGAATATATATACTTTATAGGGTCGGAAATGTCTCCTTCACTGCGTTGCAAACTTCTGACTAAAATTATAATACCCTGCAAGGGTATTAAAATGAATACAAGTCATACGATGAACTACAGAGTCAGTATGAAATTTACGAGCAGATGAAAGAACGCGAAGCAGTTCATAAACATACAGCCGGATCAGGGAAAAAAGCCGACTATGGCGGAAGAGCAGCGCATTGCAACTAAATGTTTTAAGTGCGGCGAAATTGATCACATGTCGAGAAATTGTCCAAAAGCTGTGCAAAGCGTAAGAGTGATACGGATTGTCCCGCCTTAAATCTTTTGTCATCAATAAAGTTGCGATCGAGTGTCTGGTTTAAACAGGCGCTGACGTGTTCATAATAAAAGTTATCTTGTTTCGAATGTTTCCTGATCTGGTCTGGGCAACACGAAAACATTCCCGATAGGAGATTTTGTTGCTGATGTGCTGGTAGACAACATACAAGTTCAACTAAAGTTCGTCGATATTGAAATCCACACTCCCCCGCTGTTGGAGTTAGTTATACGCTCCATGGTCATGGCTTATAAACCGAAATCGCCCGCTGCAAAAAGCCCAATCGATTGTGCCAAAGGAGAAGAAGATACCATTTAAAACCAGCCCAGTCGATACTCTATGGTTGAATGCGAAGCGATTAAGGGCTAACTGGCTTTTCTCGCAAGTTTATAAAAGGATACGAACACATAGCTCGACCATTAACAAACCTGCTGAAAATGTTGAAGAATAGCCTTTGCCAAGAACCAGTTCTTCGAATCTATTCACAAAATGCACCCACGGAACTGCACACAGATGCTTTAAAGGATGGTTTTGGCGCAACGTTGCACAGTTGCAGTTTAGATACTTTTGCTATACAAAAATCATAACTTTTGAACCAGTTGAGATATTTTCATAATTTTTTTTTTATATGAAAGGTAATTTTAATACCTTTCGATTGAGTGGTCATACATAATGGTGTGATAAATAGTACATTTTATACTCGAAAATTAATGTTTTTTGCGGCAGTTTTCTTAATTTTTTTCCAAATTCGAAATGTACATTTAACTTTTTTTCTCTGAAAATGCTAATATGGTGCATATTTAAAGTTTTAAAAACAAAATAAACATATATTTTAAAGAATAAAAAAAAATTTTTTTTTTATAATTCGAATTTCTTCATTTTTGATCAATTTTCCATCATTTATGCACTTTTTGTTCAAAGTAATCAGTTAATTTTACATCATTTAATATTTTTGAAGAATATTTAATCATTATACATTCATTTGAAGTCATTAAAAGTCCTTACAAAGTCAGGAATCGAAAAACAAGCCGCCAATACAGGAAAAAATGAATGGCCGCCATACAATTTCGTACTGCGCTTGTAGCAGAATTTGCTCTGAGACGCGCGCTTTTTACGCTGAGTTGAAAGTATCTTTTGCTATGGAATTTCTTG
>VNJV01008515.1:0-15336 GCA_008042635.1 Drosophila nikananu
AACTCTTTAGTAAACCAAGGAGGCTTATTTGAGGTTGGCGGATAGTATAACGGAACACATTCAGTAAAGAAAGAATTCATGGCACTGTAAAAAATATCCACGGCTTCTGCCATGCCAGTGCACATGTATAAATCGGACCAATTAAAATCTGATATAAAGTTATTCAGCCGTTCAAAGTCCGACTTGCGAAAAAAAATAACTTTTTTGGCTGGACTGTCAGATATGCTCAGTAAGTCAGTCCCAATGTCGAGAGTCACATCGAAAGTAGGATGATAGGGATCTTCGGGAAGCGTCAAAGGCGCCACCCTGGCTAAACTGACTCTTGCCGGATCTGAGACAAAACAGAGATCAAGCAAGCGCTCTAAGGAGTTTCGTACATGATTGACTTGAGACAGCGAAATGTCGAGCAAGCCAGCAATAAAATCGTGATGTGTGGAGGTAAGGAGTGAATTAGTCGAATTATTTGAGGACCAAATAGCCCCTGGGATATTAAAATCACCAAGAACTACTAAATGATCCTTATCCGAAAGTCGATTGGAGACCATCTGGATAGCGGATAGATGGTTCCAATAAATAGGAAGTTCAGACATAGGGGGAATGTAAGAACAGGTAATGAAAATTGAGCTACCATTGACTGATAGCTTCACACAGAGGATTTCAACGTCGTTGAACTCCTCGAAAGATATTAATTCCGACGCGAGACTGGAGTCAACCGCTATGAGGACATCACCTCCACGCCTGATAGGCCGATCCAGCCAATATATCGTGAACACAGCTGGAAAAACTTCGGAGCTCAGAATCTCCGGCTTTAACCAAGTTTCTGTGAACACAATAACCTGGGATGCAAAAGAGAGACTATCAGAATACAGTTTAGGAAGCTTACTACGTAAGCCTCTTGCATTCTGATAGGAGATAGAGAGGGAAGTTATTAGTTTTTTGGAGCGGATGTCGTAGAGAGCACAGTGGTTTGGTCGGGCCTCGGAAGACTTATTCCTATTCTCCTCGCCTTCTCTCGCTCTCCCTCCTTCCAGTGGGCAATTTCACCACTCCGCGGTCCCGCGGCTTTTCTATTGTTTTCTATTGCTGTAGTTGTTGTAGTTGTAGTTGTAAGTTAGTATTAATCTAAAGTGAATAAAGTGAAGTCTGAAAGCGAAGCTGATCCCCGACGCCTTTTGATTTGGGCCCCAACAACAACAGCAGCAGCATTTCTACCAAGTCCAGCCAGCGACCACGGCCCGTACAATAAGCGTATGTATACAGAACGTAAGAATAACAGAATGTAACATATGATGATATGATGATATGATTAAATTCTAAATCAAATGCATAATCTTTTATTTTACTTTCGGATCGGCGGGATTCTCCCCTCATCAGGTTATGGGCCCATAGCCCAGTTTTTCCTGCTTGAAGTAATGTAAAAAGGTGGATCGGTCTACGCCGCTGAATAACTGTAGTTACGCTGAATACGTTGTCATCAGTCATCATGAGCGTCATGTATCAAATAGATAAACTGGAAACAGGAAATTATGACAACTGGATGATTCAAAAGCGCAGTGTGCTGATCCATACAGAGGTCTGGAGAGTGATCCAGGGACAGCGACCAGATGAAGACGACTGAATATGGGACGGACTCGATCAGAAAGCTTTAGCTATGATTACCCTGATTGTAAAGTAGACGCAATTGGGTTAATGGCTGTGCAACTGCCAGCAGCGCTTGGCAAGAGCTGAAAGAAGTTCATCAGCTCAGCGGGCCGTTGTGAAAGCTTTCGCTATATAAACAAGTAAGAAAGCTACAGTCGTTCGTGAACGACTGTTATATACCCTGTACCAAAATATATCGCTGCTCGAATTAGCTCCCGATTATAAATAAAATCGGTAACCAGGGAACACCACGTCGAGGCCAATGCAATTGCAAAGGGGTCAAAAAGAGACCTAAGAGTCGACTTGAGTTGATTAAATATTTCTAAAATAAGAGTTATCTAAACATCTCTCATCCTTTTTACGCTTCTCCTTTGTCATGTCTTTGACAACGATAAACAAAAGTCAGCTGATCGCGACTTTTGCCTATTAGAGAAATGTAAACAAACTCGCTCTTTGCAAAATCACCACCATCTCATGCACTTGCGTGTGCAAGACAGAGACAGAGATAACCCTTTTCTTTTCTTCTTTTTTGAGCACGGAAGTTAGTTTCTTGCGCTCATCAGTTTTGTTGTTGTTTTTTGGAATGCTCCTGTTGCTAGCTGTCAAATAGATAACACACTGATAAGTAAATAACTTTTATGTTTTTCACCCGATCTTTACCAGATTTTCGGTATTGATACATGTTCTACATATGCATGCCTATGCAAAAAAGACAGATCTATGGTAATATTTGTGGCTGCAAAACGTTTTTATTGATTTGCGGGGGAGTGGGAGGGAAATTTTTAAATCTGAAACAAACTTGATTTGCGTGCAAAACATTCCGACCTCCATACCGAATTTGGTGGCTCTAGCTCTTATAGTTGCTGAGATCTAGGCGTTCATACTGACGGACAGACGACAGACAGACATAGCTATATCGACTTGGATGTTGATGCTGATCAAGAAATATATACTTTATGGGGTCGGAAATGCTTCCTTCTGCCTGTTACATACATTTACACAAAATTAAAATATGTACCTTTGTACCTACGGTACATGGTATAAAAATCACTCGGGATGTGTATGACAGAAGGTGACGATATTGCATTGGACATAAATTCGTTCTGTTCGACAGTGGATAAGCTCAGTGAAGTGGAAATTAAGTTAGGTGACGAACTTACAGCCATAATATTACTTTCGAGTTTAAGCCGTGAATACAAAAATTTTGTCATAGCCATGGAAACGCGGGAGACCTTGCCATTTTTAGATGTTTTGAAGGTCAAACTGCTTGCTAAAGGAGAGAGCAGAAACACCGAAGCCAGAGATAGAGCTGGAAATCCGAGAACACAAAGAGCATGAGAACAGACAAATCAGACGTGGAGTGTTATAACTGTGGACAGCGAGTCCTCTATAAAATCAAAGCACAGGGCAAAACCGTAATGCTAAAAGAGAGAGAGCAAGAACAGTTCAAATACAGTAGTGACGTACAAGAGTTGGAAGCGTCTAGCTGGTGTATTGATTGCGGGGCTACAGCTCATATGTGTTGCTTTTGAAGTCTTTTTCCAATTATGTTGAGCAAGTGTAAGATATTATTTTGGAAGACAACAACGTAATTAGAGCAATGGTGATCGTTAAAACAAATCATTGCAATCTGACGCTGTGGAATGTATTGCAAGTGAGCAGTTTCTTGAGGATGTTCTGTAACATTTTGCAAAGACTTTGCGATTATACACCAAGATGGAGAAGAAGTGTTGAGAGCGCATAAAAAAAACAAGCTGTTTTCGAGAGCAAGCGGAACACTTTTTTCGGCGCTAAACAGACCAGAGCAAGTTTGTGTAATAATCGCTATTGACTTTTAAATTTTATCAGTGGTAACGACCCTCTTTTGGGCTGCGCGGCCTACCTCGCCGTGTTCGGGGCTCACACAGAATTTATAGGTTCCGGTCCCTTGAGTCCCCAAAATACCAAGTAAAAAGATGAGAGTGTTCGGTTTAATTTGGTTTTATTCGTATGTCTTGATTTCCTGGAAGGACGAAATTGCGACTCCGCGAGTGGGTGCGGCTAGTCGGCTTTGTGATACCCACTAATTAGGGTCTGTGGGTTGGCGTCTTGGTAATTGGTTCCGTCATACCCCGTGACGCTAGGGGAAGGTGCGACTTCGCGATGCTAGCGCGAGTTAGTCTATTTCGTGATAACCTGGGTGTCGGGGTCTATTTTTCAGGGTGGGACACATGATCTATTGCGGGCTGGCTGCGGTTGTCCCCGAGTCCGGGAGACGTTGTTTTGAGAAGGCGATCGTCGTGGCCTATGCTCGCACCGTTATCCCCAAACCTTCTGGGGCCATATCGCTGGGATTGGACGACAGCCATCCGCTATTCAGGGATAGTGCTCTATCCGTTGGTGGCGTTGCCAGATGCTGTCCTAATTTCAGGGCTGGCAATACGCGCCCCGCTTAAGCTAGAGCGGGAGATCGACGGCGACCGGAGGGTCTATTGTGCCCTCGTTCTAGTGTATGAGCAGCTATAGCTCCTCGAGCAGTTCAATCGCCTGGTCGAAAAACCCTCATTTCCTGCGTGGTGAGTGTAAAGCCCACAGTCTCGCCTCCTTCCAGACAAAGTCTGCAAAGACTGTCCTCGCCTATCTTGAGATTGTACAGATCTTGCGCAGTCTGCAGTGCCCGGTCAGAAAACCCGTGACTATACGGAGAGATTCTTTACTCAGCTCCAAACAGTCTTTGGTCCTCTTGCTAATGTAGCTACCTAGCAGACGTGTACCCTGCCTTGGCCCCTTCGACGACCGCCAGAAGTCTTCGCAGGCAGTCATGAGATCCACACGACTGCTCTGGCTTATGACTCCTGGCCCTAGTCCACAGAAGGGCTCCGGACCGTAAAAGGGTGTACTCGCCCCTTTCTAGCCATTATGTCGGCCACTTCATTGCCGGGGATCCCCGCATGCCCTGGTACCCAGTATATTACTTTATTGTTCACTCCTAACTCATTGAGTGTTCCTTTACATTGCCATACTAGTCTGGAAACAATTTTGTGTGCACTGAGTGCTCTGATTGCAGCCTGACTATCTGAGAAAATGGCTATGTCTCTCCAACTGTAACCTCGCTCAATATTGAACGAGGTCCATCTCTCTATCGCGTGTACTTCCGCTGGCGAAATTCCCTAGAGGTTTGTGATTATTGAGTGGGGGTCCGCAGACACCCGCACATCGTAGGTGGTAGACATGCTGATCCACTCCGACTTGTTGCTAAGCTCCGTTTTGAAGAGCTTATCAATGCTAAACTTGGCCAATTGAACATCCTGCGGATATTCTAATAACAGGTCTGTTGCAGTCGCAGTCAGCTGGTCTTGCCCCTGTTATCGTCGAGGTAGATCTGCGCGAACTGCTTGATATACAAGTGCAGTGGTGGAAGCCCGAGCCGCTCATCTAGAGCAGTGGATGGGCTAGTGCGCTTAGCGCCCGAGTTGCACGTGCTGGCAAGTCTCTGGAGTTTGCCCAGTTGCCTTTTCGTGACATCAAGGTCAGCGCGATTTGACCAAACCGCAGCCCCGTAGCTGACTATGGGCCTCACCATAGCAACGTACATCCACAGTAAGATCTTTGGAGATACTCCCCAATTTTTCCCTGCAAGAGATCTACTGCTCATTAAGGCCATAGTGGCCTTGCGAACAGCATGTTCCACGTGTTGTCTCCACATTAGTCTCTTGTCTAGGATGACTCCCAGATATTTGACTTCAGTGGAGATCGGTATTTCCGTGCCTCCAATGGCTATGGGCCGAATGGATTTCAGCTTGTAGCGATTGGTGAAGGCGACAACTGTGGTTTTCGCTGATTGATATTCAGCCCCACGTCTCTGCACCAGTCAAAGCAAAGTCTTAGGCCCAGTGTGATCCTGTCGCACAATGTGCTCTTAAAATTTCCTTTACAGTGATATCATCGGAATAGCCTTGACATTCAAACCCATTTGCTGTAAGTTTAACTAGCAGCTCGTCCAACACGAGGCTATAGAGTAGTGGTGATAGGACACCCCCTGCGGACAGCCTCTGGTGGTTTGAGCTCTAACAGTCACACTGTTGACAGTGACTTCTGCTATTCTGCTATCAAGGAGTTTTCCCAGTCAGGTCGTAAGACCCGTCTCAACTCCCCTTCTACAGAGAGCTCTTACCACAACATCATGAGCTGTGTTATCAAAAGCACCCTCTATGTCCAAAAAGGCACAAAGAGCTACCCCTTTGACCTTTACAGAGCGCTGTAGACTGTCAAGCAGGCTCAAGAGAGCCGATTCAGTAGACTTTCCTTCTCTGTAAGCATGCTGGTGCGCATGCAGAGGACTTCGCACCAAGTGCGAGTTTCTAATGTAGTTGTCCACAATCTTCTCAAGGGTTTTCAGCAGAAAGGAGGTTAGGCTGATTGGCCTGAAGGATTTGTAATGAAAGGGGTCTTTCTTCCATGCCCTAGGAATGTAACCCATTGCTAGGCTCCCACGGAACTTATGAGGAACAACATAAGTTGCTCGACACCCTTCTGAAGATGGATGGGTATGAGTCCATCCACCCCCGGAGCCTTGTAGGGGCTGAGTGTACTCAACGCCCACCTAATCTTCTGTTCAGTTACGATCGCTGCAGCCAGGCTCCAGTTGGGTCTCCCGTTGGGAATCCTTTCGTATCTGTTGCCTACATTGAAGATGGTTCTGCACAGAGGAAAGTGAGTTTGCAGGAGAAGTTTAATCCCAGACAGGACTGAAAGACTGGCCAGTCAGTCCGTCGTGAATTCCTGATAACCGTGCTGAAGCTAATATTGCTATGAATATCGAACAAGATGATCCTGTGATCCGACATTGACGGCTTTGAGGAGACCTTCCAGTTGCGAATCAACCGGGAGCCCCCCTCATTGCCAAAAGTGATTTCCAGTACTTCAGCCCTAGTTTTGGTAATGAAAGTGGGTTCACATTGAAAACTAAAAGATCCCTAGATACAAGATAATCTAGTAAAAATTCACCTCTACTGTTGTTGTTCCTAGCAGTAGGGGTAGCCTTTTGCTACTGCAATGATGTACCAGATCCTAAACCTCTGGTGGGGGGATATCCGACATGTCTCCTATGAAGTAAGCCGACGCCACCACAATACTGCAGTGCTCGCTAGTGATCATCACCGCTACTAGATCTCTGTTGAGAAATTGAGAGAGACAAAGAAAGTTATTGTCCTTTCGCACCCAGATACAGGCTCTCGGTGATGCCCCCTTTACTGCCTTCGTGTGATGCAGGTTGACCACGCTGGTGAACACCATCTGTAGAGGTCTTCTTCACCCTCCGAGAGCGTCTGACTGCATCCCGGCGGGTGTCCGCTCATCATCGGATGGCTCCTCGTTGCAGGTATGCTCCTCCTCGCCGCCAATGTGCAGGCGAGTCAGGTCTAACCTGTAGAGAAACCGAGTTCAACTCGGCCTCCACTGCTGCTAAGACCATAGCATCAGCTGCTTCGCCCGAGGGGCTGGAGGGTGCCTTCTTGGCTGCAGCCAGGAACATCGTCGGTGTTCGCCTCCGTGGGCAACTCCGCCTTCACAGGTTCCTGCTTCTTGTGCAGGCGGCATTTAAGCTGGCCGCACCTGTAGCTAACACTCATTTCACGCTTTTTGAGGAGTATAAGCGCCTCCTCACTGAGGCCGAGCATCAGCACCTTGCCGCCCTTGGACTCCAGGTGCTGGATGACCCGCCAGGTCTCGGTGAGAAGGCCCTTGTTCTGCTCATTGAGCAGCCTAAGGGACTTCTCCATCGTCTCACCAGCCGTAAGGAGCAGGTAGACTGTGACGATGTTCGTCGCCGGCAAGTCATCCTTCAGGCAGGTGCGGAGCTGCACACCCACCTTGGTACTGATGCTGGGGACCGTCAGCTCCAGCCACTTCCTGGCATCGCTGTCCATGCAGTCCACTAATAGCAGACCATCACGGAAATGGATGCTGTTAAAGTGCAGAGCCGCGGTCCAGCCCTTCCTCATTTCCTCGAAGAGGGCCTGCTTCACCGCCGACAGCTTATCCTTCGTTAGGAGCCTCCTCGGGTAGTCCCCCGCCAGTATTGCAAGGTTCGTGGCCTTGGCTACACTGGCTTACGAGGCCACCTTCGCGCTGCGGAGTTCCTCCTCTTAGTCCTTTTGGGCTCGGTCTTGGGGAGGTCAAGCGGCGAAGTGTGCTGCGGCAGCCTCTTCCTCCCCGCAACAGCCTGGCCGCCGACTCCGTCCACTGGAGCACGGTGCTCCAGCGCTCTCTTTCGGGCCTCCTCCGAGGAGCCACGGTCGAGTTACCGGAGGTACTACTTTCGGCCGGCTCCGCTGACCAGCCACTGGGACTGGCTGCTTCTTCTGTTGCTGCCTCGACCTTACGGAAGCGGTTGTTGCAGCGTCTCTCCTGCTGGCGTCGCTCTTTTTTAGTTTCTTGTTCTCCATAAAGAGGCTCAGTCCGAATACAGTCGGTTACCCCTGACTGCAAACCAGCCAATGGGCACGGAACGCATAACACCCTGGCTTAGGGGAGTGAGGTGGCACCTTTATCTCAGGACGTCACCGCTGCCCTTTGTGAGATGTTGGGGATAGGATGTGGGTTGGAACACGTGTTGGACGTATGAAGTGTGTAAGACTATGTGTTAAAGACGGTCGGAAAAGCTCCTTGTCGGTACTACAACGGTGTGGTACACGCTTTTGTCTGGGATTGCTTATTCACGACAAGTCGCTATTCGCAGCTAACCTCCCAGGCTTCAATAGAAAAGTGAAAATAAACATCGATGTTGACTAGTTTTTTGGTACATCGATAGTGCTGGAACGCACTATCTTAAGGCCTATCGGTTTAACGGATGGAGGATGGCAGATCGATCTCTCAATAAATAAAAAAATAACAAGAAAGGAAGCTAACTTCGGCATGCCGAATTTTAAATACCCTTGCAGTAAGTAAGAAGAAGAAGAAAAATCTTCTGACTTTTTTTGATTTCTCGGGTACTGACATAAGGTAAATGTTGCGAAAGAAAAATGTTTCGAACGAGAAATGTTGCGAGCGAAAAATGTTGCGAACGAATTTAATGAATTTATATAGATTTTCCTATGGCTGCTATATGATATAGTGGTCCGATTTGAATAAAATTATAATAATAAAACAACATGTCTATGTCTCAAATTTTATGAAAATATGTGAAAAATTAGATTTTTAGTTAGATTTTTTCATCAAAATTTTCTGATCGGTCCTATGACAGCTATATGATATAGTTGTCCAATTTTGATCAATTTGATCAAATGATTTTGAAAACCGAAATTCAAGAATAATACAAAATGGCCATAACTCAAATTTTATTCAAATATGTAAAAATTGGCTAAGTTATAATTTTTCTCATTAAAATTTACCGATCTTTCCTATATAGCTATATGATATAGTCCGGCTCGTTCCGACATATATAGCAGTGAGAGCATATAGAAGACTGTCTGAGGGACTAGTTTGCGTAGAAACGGACGGACAGACGGACAGAAGGACAGACGACTCGGCTGTTGATGGTGATCAAGAATATATATACTTTATAGGGTCGGTCACTGCGTTGCAAACTTCTGACTAAAATTATAGTACCCTGCAAGGGTATAAAAACACAAAACTTTTTCGATGTTGTATGGCACCGAGAAATTGATTTAGCGGAAATGCCTTTTTGTGGAAATGAAAACACCTGTGTTTTGCACGGCACCCCTGCATGTGTTATAGACGGTCAGACAAGCGCCTTGTCGGTACTACAACGACAAGTCGCTATTCGCAGCAAACCTCCACAGGAGGCCTTGCGCTATCCGCAACCTGTGCCCCGTCCATTGGCTTCAGCTAGCCCACCTCAAAACCATCTCACTAGTTCTTTGGTACCAGAATCAGAAGTATGGAGGTGCCCGATGCTATAAATGAGGCGCTTGTTCTGGATTGCACCGGATGCAGGAGCTGATGATGGTGCTGATTGCACGTCTTGCACCGAACACCCCTGAGGCAGGTTCCCTCGGAATGTTCGTGGGCCAAACAGTTGGAATTGTAGCAGTGAATGATAACCGCGCGGAGCCTCTTTTTAGCAATAAGCTTAAGGAACTGTTGGCATTTCCGAAGGTGGTGGATTTCGTTGTGGAGTCGAAAACGGTAGGACTGAGTGCGTTTGGGAAACTCGCACAGTGAGTGGCAAGGAGTTGGTCTAACGGACCTCTGGATAAACAGGAAACTGGTGTGGAATATTCTCGCAAATTTGAGGTGTCGTCGGAAACTGCAGCCCTTCACTCAATGGCCACGGTGGCCATCCTGGCTTCGTTGAAGTTGAGTCTGTGCGCGGGTGGGTTGACAATTGTCGGATTTGGCGGAAAATACCTAGAGCCACTAAGCCTGAAGTCGTCGATGGCCTCGAGAGTACGATAACGCCCTGTCAGAAACGCATCTTACTTATTCTAAGTTGGAATTTCAGATTTGTTATGGATCGACTGTTCCCAGAGAGAAAGAGTGAGATTTGGAAGCTTGGAGGAAATCATGTAAATGAGAAGACAGTCTCAAGTCTAAATTTGAATAGCTGGCATCGTCAAGGCTGTTAGGCAACTGTTCATGGTGTCTTGCAACTCTTTTAAAGCGTCCCCGGATTCTTGGGGGATCGTCTGAATATTAAGGAGAATTTTCAGCCGGCTTTTTACTAAAATAAACCCTTTGTTGGTCAAAGGTGTCTTGGAAACAATGGCGTGCGCAACGCACTTCGTTTTGGAACCACCTTTCCACTGGCGTAAGTCTCGAATTGTTGATGTAGACTGCCGTGAAAAGGTCCCTAAAGGTGGGCCGACGAAGATAATCGCCTTCAAGGACTTCGATGTTCACTGGCTGGACCAGAGGACAGCCAGTAGAAGTGGGTGGTTCCATGTTTGCGGAAGCTGGAGGTAACTGAGAAGCGCCTTTCTCGATCACTTTGAATAGATTTAGAGGCAGTAACTGTACTTGGATTCAAGAATTGCAGCTGCGGTCGTACAGTCGGCGGTCACGAAAAGTTGCCTGAGTGTGGATGTCTGCCTCAAAACGACTCTCACTTTCCGCTGTGGCGATAAACTTTCTTAAGGCAACGTCTGCGGCTGCTTGTGTCATCTTTATTGAAGAAGAATTTATTGATCAGAATTTTGTGGAAAATTGAGGACTTGAAGGGTGTTCAAATAAAAATTTAAGAAGCCAATAGGCTTCAGAACTCAGAAATAAATGTATTCGAATGATGGCGACGGAAACTATTTAAGATATTGCCACTGGCACTTTGAAGTTGGCCTGGAAAATACGGAGAAGATGTTGATTCACGTTGTATATTTTACGTAATGGCGTTGCTTAAAAAATATCTCTGTAAAAAATATTGGAAACAGCGAAAAAATAAACCAATAGCGACGGTTACTGATGACAGATGATGCCTTATGCGGATTGAAAGTCAGAATTGGGAACAAGAATGTAGACTGCAAAATCTGAGATCTTGATGTTTTCGGAACCCAATATGTTAATATAAATGGATATATATATATTCGCGTGGCTCGGGTGTGAATACCTGGTATAAGTGGTGAGGTTAGCTAACCTCCAATTAGAGCTTAGCTCCGTCTTGAACCACACCCTCGTTTGGTTCTAGTTCAGTACCACCATGTGTCATTCAGGCGAGTTGTTAGGCTCCGAAGTGGCGCGCTTGTTCAAAGCCGGGCAGTGACACAGTAAATGCTCCGGTGTCTCCTGCTCGTTTGGTTCCTTGCAGCTTCTGCAATGTGGGTTGTAGGGCAGGCATGCGTGCCTATTGGCCAATTGCCGGCGATGGCTGCCGTTACCCTCCTGATGTCCGTTTTATTCTTGGAGATCAGCTCTGCAGTCCGTCTCCTATTGTATTCTGGGCAGCAAAGTTTCGATCTTCTGTGTTCCGCCTTCATCTACCATTCCTTGCTGGCTAGTACTTTGAAGTGGTCGTGAATTTCGGCCTGAACCATGTTCAGATTTCTTCTGACCCTTATCAGGCCTGGTCGTCCGCTTTTTCGTTGCCAGGGATGCCATTGTGCCCGGGTAGCCAAGCTATCTGCACTCTGTTGTGTTCCGCGAGTCTGTTTAGTGCCTCTTTACATTTGGCGACTAGTGTAGATTATGTCCTTGCTTTTGTCCTTGCTTCTATCCCCCAGGTTTCAGCAAAGATTCCGGCCCTTACCCCGTCGCTCATCTTTGAGCCGGTGTAGAGAGATACCTCATCTGCTCGGTTACACTTCCTCTTCTCCACTCTTCCCTTGTGGGGTATATGTGCATTGCCGAATCGCATTTTGGTTGTCATATAGTCCGTGTTTTCTGTTAGCCGATCGCTTATTTCGTTCAGGATTTTACTGTGCCCGGTGTGGTAGTTTTTCCAGCTCTGACTTGCCTTCAGTCGTACCGCGCTTTGGGCTGCTGGCCAACATATTAGTGCTTCATAAGTGAGTATGGGTCTTACAACCGCTGCGTAGAGCCAAAGTATTGTCTTGGGGTTGATGACTCAGTTTTTGCTTGCTTTCTGTACTCTTTCCTTGATGTTTTCTTTCCATGTTAGCTTGCTTGGGTTTATGCCCAACCCAACCCCCATTGGTTGAGTTTTTTTAAAGCCCTTGTCATTAGTTCGCTTATGACGTCTGGGAATGGTCCTAAAGCGAGTAGAACTACGTCGTCTGCGTATGCTACCACTTTGACTCCTTTGCTTTTGAGTTTTTTCAATATGTCGTCCATGTTAATCAGCCACAGCAGTGGAGACAGAACTCCTCCCTGAGGTGTGCCCCTCTTCACGTACCTGGAGTGATGAGTGCCACCCAGTTCGGCTATTATCCTTCTGCTCATTAGCATTGCGCCGATCCATTTTCTGATGCCTTCTTTGAACCAAACATTGTTGAGGGAGCTCAGGATGGAATCTGCGTTTACGTAATTGAAGGCGCCTTCTATGTCTAAGAAGGTGGCCAATGTGTAGTTTTTGTAGACCAATGCCTTTTCTATGTATCCCACTACTTCCTGTAGTGCTTTTTCCGTGGATCTACCTTTCCTGTATGCATGCTGTGCTTCGAAAAGCTTTTTCTCCGTTCTTTCTCTGATATGGATATCTAGTATCCGTTCCATTGTTTTCATGAGAAATGAGGTCAGGCTGATCGGCATGTAATCCTTGGCTTGGATGTGTCCTCTTCTTCCTGTTTTTGGTATTCTTGCTTCCTTCCACGGAAAAGGTATGTGTGTTGTTTTAATGCATGTTCGGAAGATTGCTTGCACCCAAGTGCCAGTACATGCTTTTGTTGCCTATTTATCGTGGGCCATGTATCCGGATGCTATCTGCATGGCTGTCCCATCCGCTGCTTTAAGCCTGGCCTGGTTTCTCTGCACGACATTCGGCATTATTGCGGTGGGGTGTTGGGGGTATCGTAGTCGATAACCAAGCCGTCCATCAGCTGCTTGTTATCGTCGACTTCGTCCTCGAGGTTGTCATCCGGTTCGGTTGGGAAGACCTTTATCTTTGCCGTCCTAATACCGTACCGTACCTTGAAGTCGGTCTTCTCTAGCTGTGGAAGGCTCTGCCTTCAAGATGGACCAGTTTTCTATGTCGACATCCGGGTTTAGGGTTCTTAGAGTTTTGAGCACGCTGTCGTGGCTCGAAAGTCCCTTAGGCAACCAGATGCGAGCTCTGGGCCTTCTCGGGGTATCCGTGGCGGGGACGAACTTTAGGCTAAGCAATTTCCATGCGTTTCTAATCTTAACAACGCACTCCCCCAGGAAGACTCGTTGGCGCACCTGATCGGGTGCTTCATCTCGTACTGCTCAGAGTCCTCGATCACGGTCTGAAATTTGGCTTTGTTTTCTATGTCACGCAGGTCCGCTTTGCCCTCTGCCTCGTTCTTGGCTATATTTGCCATCTTTGCCTTTAAGCCACGGCAAGACTTGTTCCGACCCAGGGTTGCCCGGCCCTGAGAAGGCTCCGTTCGAACACAGCTGGGTTAACACCTCAGCTGCGAACCAAAAGTCAAAAGAGACCCGTGGCTTACACGCCTGACTTAAAGGGGGCCGTTTAAAGACTTGCCCATGTCTCGGTAGGGAGGTGAAGTCATAGGAATTGTGGATAGAGGATTCACGGGAGACTGCCGCTCGCTTTGCGTTGTTTTGATTTTTAATCCACCGGTGTTTTATTAAATCACTCACTAAACTTCTTACTATATTTCAGCTGTTTGCTACCGCGTGCATTATCTTTTTTTTTTTTGTTAAATTTGTGTTAAATTCAATATTAGTTTTGTGCTAAGACGGTTTTCTGCATGCTCTTTTGTCCCTACCCAGCTTCCCCCCGCTTTAGTTTCGTTGGTGTTTAGTTGCAGCTAAACGGTTCTAAGCTCTCGCCCTCAGTATTTTCTTATCGCTCTCACTCTCCCTCTTACCCGCGTTGACTCTTCTCTTTTGCGCACAGTGGTCAAAGGTGTGTGAAATGTCTTTCAACGTTGGCTGTGTAATTAAAAACTTCCAAAAAACACCAACCATGCCTTTTTTGCTGGCTTTGCGATGCGGTTGTACACGCTAAGTGTGTCGAATTGTCGGGCCGTATTGCATATGTAATTTCCAGTAAAAATGGATGCAGCCTACGCCGGCAGCGCTGCACCCCGATTTAGACTAAGAAAGATATTGTATGAATATTATAAATAAAATTAACAATTAACCTTGGATAGAGCGGGTCCTTCCCTGCTCTATCAAATAAAAAACTCTTATAACAAATTGAAGTGCCTTAAATTATTCGAACAACATAACATGGCGACCGTGACATCGAGCACGCAACCAGCAACAAGTGACTAAAATCTTTCAACTAACTAAAGTGATGATCTACGGTGAATCGTGATTTGCAAACTCCAGACCACATAATTTAACGCATCTACGAGCTTCAGTCTTTGAAAGTAAAAACGACAGTAAATCAAAATGGCTGATGTAAGTGAGAAAAAGAACGAGACCCCCGTTGTGGAGAAATTCGCCGCCTACAGAAGATTGTAGGCTCCACCTGGATCACCCAGCTGAAACCCACTCAGCACATCATTATCCCGGCATCACTGGCCGAGAACATCTGTATATACAGCAGAAGATCATAGCAGAAGATAATCCGAAGATTGTAAGCTCCACTTGGACCATCCAACTGAAACCAACTCAGGAAATCATTATACCGGCATCACTGGCCGAGAACATCCGTATGTGCAGCAGAAGACAAATAGCCTGTGCGAGGACCAGCACCGGCGCCGCCTGAGCCCATAGGCCCAGGTCAGCAGCAGCAGAAACCGAGTGCGGTAAATCATTATCCCGGCATAACTGGCCGAGAACATCCGTATGTGCAGCGGAAGACAAATAGACTGTGCGAGGACCAGCACCGGCGCCGCCTGAGCCCATAGGCCCAGGTCAGCAGCAGCAGAAACCGAGTGCGGGAGGCCGCCTGCACCTTCGAAGGAGCGTCAGCGTAGCCAAACCGGCGACGACCAGCTGACGCGGATAGCATCTGCTCGACACATGGACTCTTGAAGGAAGGAGACTACAAGACTACAACAAGCGGAAAATCAAAAAATTATTAATATTAATATAAGAAATTTTGTAAAATTGTGCGGAACCATCTCCGCTCGATTAGAAGAATAGCCCGTAAAGCTATACAAAACGATAGGCAGGAAAATTTGTTAAAAGTAAATGCAGAGTAATGCAATA
>VNJV01008527.1:0-32110 GCA_008042635.1 Drosophila nikananu
TGTGCAGTGGCAGTGCGAAAACTTTCCGCGACGAGGCGTCAAGTGCACGAAACAAAGTAAACAATCTAATTGCCTTTGACCACGACAAGACCCCAGAATCGAACCCAACCTCAACCTCAACCTCAACCCGAAGATTGTAATCCCGATCTGGGCTTTTGGTCACGGCTGCGGCCAACATTTACGGAAAAGCCCTAACATAAACATATTTATTTATTCAAACTACTCTAAAAAAACACTAAAGGCTGGTGTCACATTTTCAGGTAGCGACAAAGACTAAACAACTAAATATTACGAGTTGACCGTCAAATCGTTAAATCGAGTTACCGGTTTTAAATGTATAATTAGTAGTTTTTTCTTATTTAATTTCATTCGGATTTATAATAAGTTAAGGAGAACAGTCGAGTGTCTCCTAAACACAGAAGATGATGACTCGAGTCCCCCTGGTGAAAACCCGGAAGATAAATTAGAAAGAATAGTAGAGATACAATCTTGGTACTCAAATTGACCATTAATATGGATTTGTGATAAAATATTGCTTATATATAATATAATATATTGACCTTTTAATCCTTAGCAACTAACATCTTTGTTTTACTTTTATTGTCAAGCTCAGTTACTACTCAAATGTTAACTAGGTATTTAAGACTATTAATATTTTTTTTATTACCGTAATTAGGGCTTTTTAACAGGCGCCCATTCAATACGTATTGAAGAGCAGATGTTTTTCAAAATATTTGCATCATTGCTTAATGATTTCCGAATTACGAAATTTACACAAAAAGTCGTTAAAATGGGTACTACAAAATGTTTTTCAAAATTGATCAATGTTACATTGATTTTTCTTTCAAGGCTGTAAGGAATTGTGTAATTTATTTTTAAAAGCTATATTCTCGTAAACGTTTAAATTAAGTGCAAATTGCAGTCATATTATGAATAATACTATACACTAGGTCGAAGTCCCTCAGTACTCGAAATGCTTTAATACTTACCATTTTTCGCAGTTAGGCATCGATATATACACATAATCAAAACTACCGATTAGTGGTCCAGTTTTTCTCAATGGAGATTGGGTTTCCTTTGGTCCAGTTTTTCTCAATGGAGATTGGGTTTCCTTTTGTAATTATGGAATCGTTATTTTGTGTTATTGATCATTTAGGAGGAAGTATGTAAAAATTAAATTGTGCAAGGATAGAAATGACATTCAAAAAGTGACGCTCAACTCAAGGCTACCATGTTCCAAGAGGTGCTTAAGGAGAAAGCTATTATACCTTCATATTGGTCTCGCATATATGAATAGCAAAGACCCCTAAAATTTATTCAATTGATTAATGCATATACAATGCAATGCAACGTGAAGACACAATGTCCAAGGGTTCCAGAATTCCATAACTACGCCGCTTACGTCTTTGCCGAAGGGCAAACTGTTGTGTCACTATCTTGAAAACATTTTTCCTGGTACGTGTTTGGAGAATCTACACCGGAATCGCGGAAAAGAACATCAAACTTGATACATTTTATATTGGGTAATAACTTGTCTTCAACTGGCACTGGCGAGCACTGAACTTAGGTGGAAGAGATGGTCGCCAGCTGATTGGAACTGGCTTAGGGTGGATCCCAGTACTGGGATGTACTGCTGCGGGCGGGCTGAGTTGAGTGCTCTGGGAATTGCCTAACAAAAGGGCATCAAGTGGTGCCCCGAGTGGCCCCATGCCGCCGGCTCCAAAATAGATCTCCTCGTGCCTGACGATGCATTTAGTTGTGTCAACTCGTCTAACATCAAGCCGCAACTAGGTGCTGATGCTGCTGCTGCTGCGCCCACAACAAGGTCAAGCTAGTGTTAAATATTTGCCAGCGGAGAGCAGCTGGCACCTACTGGGCGTATACGCAACTCCCCTTTGTTTGTCAATAATTAGTAAATGAAGTAATTGCCAATTTCGCTATTTAGCCAGTGGCAAAAATGCATTGTTATTAGCCTTTTCGATGGCTTGGCGCATGCGAAAGCTTCTCCCCGTTTGCCCAGCGGCGCGTTGAAGTCGCTCTGATTCCAGGCCAAAGGGTATAGTGTATGGGAAGCCGTCGGTTGGAACTTGAGCCCGGTACGGTACGCTATTTTGTTTAATAATTATCCAATTTTGTGGGTGTTGCGCCAACCAAATAACCACAAATTCCCGGTTACGTATCTGTTGGCGGTTCAAGTTAATTTGGCTGACCCCGGGGATAACCTTATAAGCATAGGCAGTTTTTGCACCTCGAAAGGCTTAGATCACTGTCGTATTGCGACTTGGATTTGGTCAAAATAAGTACCTATTGTGGGGAATGATTTGTACAATAGGCCTTTGACCCGTATTCCATTAACTTTGTGGTATAAATACCCTTAGGTTGGATTAATACAGATTTGTAGCTACAACTCATTACTTGTGGGTAATGGAAGTCCGACTTTTCTTCGAAATCCACAAAGATTTAAATGAATGCCTAAAACTATGCCGCAGTTTATGGTTCCAAGGAACAAATAGTACAAAAAGAGCAGGAAATGAAAACGAATAACTAAATGAATGACTTCTGATGGGATGACTATTTATAACAATATATTAAGTTTACAATTGAAGAAATATTCCCAAATATAACACAAATTATTTTGTTTCAAGACCAAAGTACAGGTCTCCAACCAAGGAAGTACTCTAAGCAATAGTTTTTAATATAAATTAATAAGCTTTATTCAGGTTTTCCATAGTTTTTGAACTTTTCAGCTTAAACCACATAACTTAACAATGAAACCAATACGCACAGGTTAACAGACAGAATTACACGTACAAAAACTAATTACTCGCGACGGCTTATCGCTATCGCTTCGCGCTTCTCTCATCTTCTATCTTCTCTCTGAAATGAAACCGTTTAACAACTTCAAACCAAAAGGGGGAACAGGGGGTATATCATACAAAAAGTGGTAATAAAGTATACACCTATATAAGCCACACCAAAATGAGGTTCAATAAAATATATACGAATAGTTGACAGTAACACTTGTTCATCTTCCATCAAACGTCCAACGCTAAAACTGATTGTCTGCTCCTTGGTAGCCGAGTACTTTGCACTTGGAGTCTAAAAGCTTCATCTTTCCTCATATGTATATAACATATATATTATGTTGAAATGTTATTTGTTGTTCCGTTCGACCTGACTACATGTATCTCTAGCTAGGCGGTATGGGGTGGTGGTGTCATGTGTAGTGTCGTGTTTTACATTTCGCAATTGGCTAGCTAGCTACAATATATAAATAAGTTTTACTATTTAGACCTTTACAAAGTATTGCAACAAACTGTCCTCTCAATATACAAAACCAAGCTACAAATAGGTTAACGTGTTCTTTAAGTTTAAAGCAGACTTAAGAGAGCATGCTTAGCTATCTTTTATCGTTAGGATTACGTCTCGACTTGTTATCAAAAATTGCCATAAAAAACGTCTATAACTAAAGTGATACAGGCTCCTATGCATCAGTATATATACACACATAACTTTGTCGGCGCCTTTATATGCGCAAACGCTATTATAGTAATACCCTGCCAGAGTATAAAAATGGTAAATGGTAAATGGTATTTCTGATGCTTGTTTAGAACACGCTGCAATGCGGCCGGCCTGCAAATATCATTCGAAAAATAAGTTTGCTTGCGCTTACGAGTGTCTCAAAAAGGGCTTGTAAACGGGTGCCATAGAAAACGTTTATATAAAAAGGGTTTGATTAGCTCTTAGTTTGTGCTGCCGCTGCTCTTCCTACTTAGCTTTAGTTGACGGTTCGGGTGGGTGGGCCATAGGTTGCTCTTGATTCTAGTATTTTGCTTCTAGTCACTTGTTCCTAGGCACTCGGGTCTAGTTACTTGCTTCTTGTTCGGTACGACTGACTTTGGGCTCGACTAAATTTTTGTATTATATGTTTTTATAATATAAAGTATTAAAAGAACAATTCATAAACTGAGTTCATTGCCTGATTTTGCCTTGCTGTGTGCTGCCAATCAATTGTCATACTGGATCCGCTACTGCTGCCAAGTTTCTTGCTGGTCTTGTTCTTCAATCTGGTTCGGTTACACGCTAAACACTTAACATAAACATAATGAATATCATCGTAGTACACCTAAGTAGTAGTTATTTGACTTTGCGCTGGTGCAGACTAGAGCTACTGCTGTCCGGGTTCAAGATCGCGTCATTGGTGGATAAGAAGCCGTCCTTGTAGCCGCCATTGGCATGACCGTTGCTCTTCACGTACTCGTCCTCGATGACGGGCTGCGGAAAGAGAACAAAAGATTGCTTGGATGAGTTCGTTGGCGACGGATCGGACTCCAATGATCGCTGATACTTTGGCACTCTGCCACATTGGCACGTGTGTGCCGCTAGTAAAAGCTCTCATCTGTGTGTGCTTTTCTAATGGGCAGCCTCGCAGGGGCAGAGACTAGCAGATTGGGATTGGAACTGGGCTTGGGCCTTCGCATCCGGCTTCACATGTGAGCGCTAATTGAAACGTCCCCCGCCAGTGCTGAGAGTTTGCAAGTGATATTTGCCTAACTTAGCTAGTTAGAATATTTTTAAGTTGATCAACAAAATTATGGTGATACAACTGCCCACACCGGCTCATCGACTCCTATCCCCATCTTGTTTCACGCCCCGGTGCGGGGCCTGGTGCGATCGACAGTCCCGAGGGTATGTCAAGTAAATATGTTTGCGTAGCCTCCACTAATAGCTCTCAAGGGCCGCCTCGAGGTCCCCCAATTGCGTCACAGATCTGCCATGACTTTGGCCCTGTGTAGCTGTGGTTCAACCTACCATGCAAGCACCCTTATTGCTGCCGTTGGAGAGCAGTGCATCGCCCTCGCCCGAATGCTTGGAGTGGCTGCCGTTGGCATGCAGCCCATTGGCATGGCCATTCGCCTTGACCGCCTGGCGGCGTCGCCGGGCGGCATTAAGATATTTGGCTTTGTAGAAGTCGGAGAACAGGAAGAGGAACATGACGCCATGCAGCCCAATCCAGATCATGAATCCCTTAGGGTAGTCGCAGTCGCGGAACAGGAGCTGGAACTGGTGCGTGAAGATGGCCACGAATTGAACCTGCAATGCGTGTAGAGAAAGAGGAACCGTCAGCCGAATGCCGCGAACAAGGAGTGCATCGATGTGCAAGCCTACCATCTGGAAGGTTGTCAGGTACTTCTTCCACCAGATGAACTTCTGATACTTCGGACCCATGGCAGCGATCATGTAGTAGAAGTACATCACGATGTGAACGAAAGAGTTGAGGAGAGCGAAGAAGGTGCTGTGTCCGCCTGCAGGAAGAAGAGTTTTGTGAATTAAGGATTATAACTACCTATGTGCGCCGCCTCCATGGGGCACTACATACCAGGGGCAAATTTGAGACCCATCCAAACGGAAAAGGGCATGCAGCCGTGGTGAATGACGTGAAGTGTGGAGACGTGCTCGTTCTTCTTGCGCAGAATGAAGAAGAGCGTGTCAAAGAACTCGGTGAATTTGGATATGTAGTACCACCAGCAAATGTTGACCATCTAGAAAGCGGAGCCTAGTGTAAGTACATATTTTCAGACGATTTTTCCGCTTAAGTCTTACTCGCATAGCCATGGGGCTATTGCTGTAGTCCACGGGCTGGCACTTGAAGCTGTAATGGCCCCACCAGCCACTCATTAAGTACTGAAAGTAAAACAAAATCAAGGGATATTAGGATTGCTTAACCCGAATTACCCATAGGCAACTCACCTCATAGAAAATCCACGCACTAAATATTGTCTGTATCGCGTTGTAGACGACTAGCACTGAACGGAGTTCCATTGGTTTTCGTTTGGCCATCAGCCTGGGTCCCAGAGATTTGCTGAAGTAGGCGTAGAATATGCACATGCCCAGTGTGGGCAGCGGCGAGGACAGCAGAAAGAAGTCGTTCACGCGGGGATCTATGGGTGGAGTGGCGCATAAGTAGCGAATCCTTATAGACGAGGATCTGGGACCGCCAGAGACTTACCACTTTTGTTGTCCATTAGGTCCCGGTACCACTCCTGGGCATCTTGCAGTAGGATTGCCATCTTGCCGTCGCTGCTCTTGCTGGTTCTAGTGATGCTTACAATGGAATCAGTCCAGAATTTTGTTTATTTCAACTGTAATGATATGGAAGTGGAAATGTTGACTAATTGGAAATTTTTCGGGGTGTTTCGGACAGAACAGTCTGCAGCTAAGTCATGGCCAACTCATAAAATCCACAAAAATTCAGAGAATGGCATTAAGTTTGACTTAAAAAGTGCGGGGCCAACGGAGGATCCCCCAGAGCCTCACAGGCAATGGCATTGAACCTGAAGCTCTACGGATGCTAAGGCTGCAGTGCCCCGGGCACACGACAGGTTAATTGCCAATGCATTAGACCCGAAGCACTTGCAAAAAAAAAAAGGCAGATTCATGCAATTAACAATCCGGCCGTTAATCAACACTTTAGATCGGGAAATAATAGACAGACACGACGCCGAAGAGGGCGGCGGACCAGCGGAGGCGGTAATGAGCGGCGTGACTTGGCCACTTGCACACTTGGGCCCTGCTACTTGCCGGTCTGGCTAGCTGCAATTAAGATGCCGCTAACCTGGACAAAGAGCGCACTCTGTACAAGTCGAGGGAAGCGGATTCCGGATTCCTGATACCAGATTCCAGCACAGTGGTTCGAGCTGTGCGCGGGTTCAGCGAGTTCAGGCAATCATCGCGACTCGACGCGGCCAGTTACTGGTTCTCGCCACATTGTCTTATGAATATCAATTGATTTGCTGGAGACAAGGGGATCGGAACGGGATCGAAAGCAGAGTCTGGGCTTCGCGGTTTCGCTTTTTCCCAGCAGCTATGTGTGTATACAGTACACACTCCAATAAGCATAAGGCAAGATCTCCTCAGGAATATTTCAGATAACTCGGCAGGCTGCTCTAATAATTTACAATTGTTAAAGATTCTCTGGCAATTAAATGTAATCTTCTATAATTTTGTATTGCATTAACCTTCTGACCGCATCTTAAAAGATTTCTATGGCCATTGCATTTGATTTGAAACCGTTTTAATAAAACCTCCAGATACACCCTAAATAACCTTTAACCCCTGAAAACCTAACTAACTTTAAATACCTGAAATGTGAACTTTGGCTGCCAAGAGGAAATGAAAAAACTATAGGTTTGTTTGTGAGCTACACAGATACAACCTCCCATCTCTGGTCAAAGGCGATTGCACGGACGAGTTGCGGCCACTTCAGGTTGCTTTTTTGAATGTCATGAACAATAAACTGGCCATGGCGATGGCGATGACGATGCCGATGGAGACGTAAGAGTTGAGCAACTGGCTCAATAACCGTTGACAAAAATGTGCCGCTTTTATTGCCGCTGCCAGCGCGTTGCCTCAGCCAGCGCGAAATTCGCGGTTGTCGCAATTGGTGAGCCGTTGTTGTCGTCGCTGTGTGGGTCAGTGGCACGCTTTCCGACTCGGCCTCGACTTTAGACTGGCGGAGGCTGGAGGCTGGAGGCACCGGAGTCCGGAGAATGGCGGCACCGCATTCGCGAGGTGCGACGACTGCGGGCGCTTAACTTGCGATTTCGCTGTTTGATTTGCATAAATTATGAAACGCCAGCGATGACGCTTCCGCCGAGGGATGGGCCATGCCGCCCTCGTCACCCCTCGTTAGCAGAAATGGAAGGCAGCGCCCTCGCTTATGTAAGCGGCTGGCGGAGGAGCTGGCGGAGGTGCCAAGAAGATGCAAGACATGAGAAACACAGGGCGGGAAACTACACAAATCGGCAAACAAACACGGCGGGCGACATGTGTTTGAGCACACGCCCGTGCCCGAGTGTCGCCCAGGTTTGCGCCCAAGTAAACAATCAATGAGCCATCGAGAGCCGAGCCGCCTGTTGCTGTTGCTCCATAGACCACCAGCCCCCACCATTGGTCCTGAAGGCCGCGCCAAGATATTGGCTACGTAATACTTAGCAATGGGTGGCTACGGAGGGCTCCCAGGAGGTAGATACCCGCACGCCAATGTTTGCATGGCGCGGTTTTGCAGTAGCTTGCATTTTTGAAATCAATTAGAGCGGCGACGCCCCCAAACACACACGGGGAGAAAACGAGTGGTACTTAATATTGGTGCAATCCAATGATAAGACTTCATGTTATCAAAGGTAAATGAAAACGTTTTTTTAGATTAAATACCAGTGAAGACTTGGTGAAGACCTCTTCTTTCCATACTCCTTATCCTGAGGAACTCTATAAATCCTAACACATTTATAAAAATCCTAAAAGAGACATATGTATGTAGGACAGAATCGATATCAGAACCTTAGCTCAAACTCTTTTAGACTTCAAGTTTGTTTTATGATTTAGAAAAACTAATTTTGACCTTTTCTTTCTGTGCAATTACAACAAAAGGCGCGGAGCAACAGAAACAGCGTAAATAGTTTGATGAGTTTGTTGATTTTATCGCCATTCACCCTTCGGGGGCGTACTAGAGTGTATGTAGATTACACGGCGATGACCGGGTTTTCCATGGCAATCGTTCACTTAGAAAACTTAATTAACTGGAAAATCGATGCACACAGCACAAGAGGGTCGGGCCAGGAGCTTGTTCTCCTTGCCGGAGACGACGCGGGTGACGCATCCTCCGGTGATAAGCTCAGGGACCCGTGGCAAGTGCCGGCCAAGTGAGTCACATGCGAACGAGCTTTAATCTACTGGCAGATAGTGAGAAGCAATTTCCTTCAAGTATGTCCATATAATGGTTCCCGGTAATCTGCAATGAGTCGGTCGTTCCCTTATCAATGTGTCGGAAACCCCACATATGAACATATATTGGGCTAGATCGAGGCCAGCGATCGGCTAATTGGATTTCGCCGATAAGCCGGTCAAAAGGCGAATCACTTCCGTCTGGCGGCACCTCCTGGCTGACCACCTGCTGCTGCCTTAGTCGCGTCACGTTCCGGGCAGCACTTGGAGCGATTATACAATGCGATGTGCTAAGTCCGAAACGCGAGCGGCCAGCCAGGGCCTCCAGCCAGCCGAGTTCATTAGTTTTTGGACCACGCACACCTGACTATCGCTCGCCCCCGAGTTATTTATTTATTTATTTATTTTGTTTTCGATTGGCCAGAGTTTTGGGCCGCGGCTATGCAATGCTGGGTTTTTTGTCACTTGCCGCCTGGGTTTCTAATTAGGTGGGTGCCCTGATGGTGGGTTATCTAATCACAGTCACTCGGGCCTCGGTACGCCCCACGCACTCGGTCACTTGGACACTCACTCGGACAATTGGCCTTCTTGGCTTCTTGGCTAATCGTTTTATTTGGCAACAGGCGACGGCGGCGGCGGCGGCGGCTGTTCCGTTTTGTTCCGTTCACGTTTACGCGATGCTCTGCCTTGCACGCTTTTAAGCCGACTGACGGCTGGTTGGATGTGCGTCTGAACCTTATCAGGCGCTGGCGCTGGCGGCGACAACAGGCAGCGCTAGCGGTAGCCGTAGCGGGAGCAGTAACGTCGGAACGACGGAGCGACACGACGAAGTTGAATCGATCAGTGCGCGCACGAGTAAAGCGATTATACGGCTTAACGGTGAATCACTCCAAGTACCAACCGCGGGAGCGAGCTGCCCTGCAGCAGGTCAGTCCGGGTGCGAGAGGGTATCGAGTGTCGATCGAGTATCGAAAATCGGGTATCGCCTTACAATTTATTTGGCCCAGGCTTATCAGGCTATCGGGAGGCGTCCGCTCGAGAGCCGCGAGGCGCAGACACTAGCCGCTTCGTGAACCGTTGGCCAGCGTGCCAGAAATACAACTGACGCAGCGCTCCACGCTCCACGACGATCAAAGATGGCCAAGCCGCCTGGTGGCCGCCGTGCCGCGCCGGTCCGGGCTTCGTCTCGGCTCATATTTGCGGCCGAAGTCGCGCTTACATTGCAAATTATGTATTTTACGCACAGCAGCGGTGAAGAAGATAAGACAATCACAATAACTTCAAATTATATTTGCAGAAGTCCACGTAATACCTTAAACCTGATAGAGAAGGAGTTTTGGACAAAAATAGACTTTGTTTCTGAATTAATTATTTAATCAATTATTTAATCAATTTATTCATCAATTATAAGAAATGTAATGTTAGCCCCTTCAAAATCTTTATAAGGACATTACGGATACTGATGAGGTAGACTGGTTCTTGTCTTTAGCTCGAGAATATCTAAGCCGGCTTTCACAAAACTATCACATGTTGGGATTCCAACCAAGGGTATTCCCGTTTGAACTTAATAGTTCTTGAGAGAAAATAAATTTAAAATTAATTAGATTTCGCAAGACGTACATTGAGCAAACAAATAAATTATATAGTAACTCAATTACAGGTTGAATTCACTAAATATAAATCTTACTATAAAGAATTCTCCAATAATAATTACTCTTAAGGTATCTTAAAATTTGATTCAAAAATCGGTCTACTCGGAAATTCACTAGTGAAACTTAATTGCTCACATCTCATGAGATCTTAGGATTAATGGTCTAAATTTAAAAATGTATTTAAGAGGCTGGTGGAAGAAAATTTTAATATATTGCAAATAATTTAGACCAAAGAACTTAAAAGAGAAAGATAAAGCCAAGATTAAGGATTCCTTCATGTTACAGGATTTCGGAGTTGTAGATGTAGATATATAATGGTGTCCGTTGCTGTGCCCAGGCCCATATGTGCCAGTGTGTGTGTGTGTTTGGAAGCAGGGAAGAAAAAGAGAACGAGAGAAAAGCACGCAGCGAGATCGAAGCGGGGTTTTTCAGTTTTCTGCTTTTCTGCTTTCCGTGGCAAGTCGCCATCTTCTGCAGCAACAGTTGGCTGATGTAACAGCGATTGACGCGACAGCTTGTTGGCCATTTCTATCCATGGATTGGATTTGGCCTGCTGCGGGCTGCTGGCTGCTTGCAGGCCAGTTGGCTGTGGGCCATTGGAGCGCCGCTGCGGTGCTGCCAAAACCACTTTCGCTTTCCGGCAACGGCGGGCGGGCAAGCGGCGGTGTGCCAGCGAGGGTGTGCGCCCCGAGGGTGCCTGTGAGCGGGTGTTACCATTAGCGAACAAGGGGTGGCTCCATGGGATCGGCAGACGCCTAGCAGACACCTCATGGCTTGCAAAACTGCAAGCAGTGTGCAACAAGTGCCTGCGGAAATCCCCGCCAAACTGGACAACGGGAAACGTGAAAACGAGAAGCAGAACCAAGGCAGATGAAGCCCGGGAGAGAGAGAGAGGCAGAGTTGGAGCCGAGGAACCGTTAACTGCATTCTTGGGGCCTAATTGGTTGACTGGTCAGTCGGAGCGACTAGTCTGGCCCAGTACTTGGCCAACTGGAAATGCATTTCATATTCTCAGCGCTCGCCACTTTCTTTCATTTCTTCTTTCCGTTCTTGGTCAGTGCATTTCGGTTAGGTGCTTTGTCAATTCCGATGTCCGGCACACGGCGGGATAATGTATAACTTCCCATCGCCGATAACACAAGTGATTTTAGCCTCAAATTCATACGTGGCCGCATGATAAGGTCAGAAGGGATGCCGATATACGAGGCATCCTTTTCGCAAATCCATCTTCTCGCCTTTAAGAATAACGATAATTGGTCAAAACCATATTTAAGCTTCGAAGTGAACAAAATACATAGGTCTCCTCAGAAATAGAAAAAACTCTTTCGGAACTTATAACCTCTGAAACTGAGTTCGGTTAAAAAGATAGGGCATACATTTTGCCCACATAGCGCATACATTTTGCCCAAATTTCGATCACACTTTTTAAAACGATACGTTTTCTTCCGAGCTCTAATATTAACATATTTTAAACAGTTTCTTCGGCCTTGGGTCTAACACTTGGTCTTTGCATAAATGCATAATACGCCCATCCTAATCAGCCTTGGGTCAAGGAGTCCTTCGATAAATGTTAAACACTCGTTATGCAGGCACACTGGCACATTGTTTGCATAGCCTAAATGATTTTATTTATTTATTGTTTAGTAGTATCAAGCAGACTGCTGCTTAGGTGCACTCTTGAATGCATGAATTCTTTTTAGAGTGCAAAAATCAAACTTCGGACATCGGTTTAGTCCCACAAGCAAAATAATAATGTGCTGGGTTATGAAAATCGAACACCCATAAATATACATTTTAATTCAGTATTGTTACATGGCCCATACCGTATACTTTATGACGCTCCCCAAATGCATTACAATGTAATTAATTCAACATATTGAGTCATTTTCGTAACCACTTGCTAGAAGCCAAGCCAAGCGTATTCCGCTATATACCTAAATATGTACAAATAATTGAAGACTACAAAAAACAAGAAATGAATCGGGTCAAAGTCAGATAGTGTTATTGTCCGTCCTGCAAAGTGCGGTGAAATTGCAGAAATCATTGCTCGAAACAACGCAAATTAACTCGCTTACAAAACGGAAATAACAGCACGTAGTTCGAAATGGATTTCATGGTCAAGTTGCGCAGCTACCGAAGACGTTTCGATACCTAATGGATACGTTCGTCGGATGGCCGGAACTCCGCAGATTTCCCACTCTCATTTCAATCTCGGCATCTCGCGGACCTTGTTACACCGCAGATTCCCATAATCCGTCTATCTATGTATCTGGCTTTGTGGACGCATCTGATTAGCGGCGGATAGCGCTGATTGCATGGACAAACGATGTGATCCATGCCCACAACTGCCTCTGCCTCCCACATGACTGACTGTCTCGTCGTAGAAGTGGAAAACGGACCGAGCAAATTTATTCGACATTTTTTATTTATGAATGAGTGGGGCACACGAACGTCTGCCAGTGAGCGAGTGTGTGCGGACAGCACGGGAGAGTCGATGGAGGTCAGTGGAAACACCTGCCCAACCTCTTTTGGCGGCAAAAAATAATGCGGGTACTTAATATATAATTTAAGAGGACTCGGTACACAGAAAACGGAATAAGTTAAATAATATGTTGAGTGTGCTTACTCAATATTTTACCAGAAGTAGTTCACTAAAGGTAGAAGTATATAAAGCAAGAGACTAGTGCGTTGATATATCTCAATTAGCTTTCTCTTTTAATTGAAATTGTTTTCTGTTCCTAAGAATTTACCCTGCCCTCTGCCCTGCCAAGAATCATTTACTCATAAGTGCAAATAATCAAATGTTTATCGCGATCCTATAAATATATGTACTTTATTGGTCCGAACCGCTCCCTACTGCCTGTCTATACATATAGCTTACCATACGCCCTTATACTCATCAAGTACCGGGTATAAAAATAATGTAAACATCAGAGTACGAGTATTTTCAAGTGCGTGTGCTTCTCCCAGTTCAAAGTAGTCCAGGGCAGTGGTAGTACGCAAGTTCGAAGTCTCGGAGCCGCGTTGCCGTAAAATGTTTGGCATTCCAAGCATCACCAAAAAGCCAAATAAAGCATCCCGCGATCACTTGCTCCGATCGCCCGGAGCACGGTAATGGGTAATGTGGAAACGAAAGCGCAAGTGGATGACGGACCACGCCCGCCTCTGCTCCCAGAGCAGCCCTCCGCTCCGAAACCTATTTGTTTCGTTGGTCTTCGATGGGAAGGCCAAACACAAATACACCTGCCCAACTGGCCTGGCTGGGACGCTTGATGAAAGTTTCACTCTCGACAGCGCACTCAGTGTTACTGATAATGATATTTAAATGCAAAATTCCGGATCGCTAACCGATGTCACTACCGCCAGGGGTGCTTGCCTCTACCCGGGCTTTTGGGTCTGCTGCGCTTCTGCTTTTTTGGCATTCTAGGGCACGGTAAAAGCATTGAGAGTTCAACTTACATAACACCCGACCGACCAGGTGGGTTTGCCAAAAATACATAAAACCCGTCTGGATTATGGTCAAGACAATGAAAGTAAAATACTTAAGCCAAGCACATAAATACGTACATATTTACAAGGGCAGAGAGAGAAACGAAGAGAAGAAACGACGACAAACGAAAGAGAAAAGAAACGAGACAAGTCCCCAAAATGGCCAGATTAATGTGCGAAATGTACGAATTTCGTCAAAGTCAAACGGGAAAGAGTCAGCCCTGAAACCGAAATTATTTAGGGTTGCCAAAAATTTGAATTAAAAAGAAAACCAATCAATAATTATATCATAAGTTCAAAGAATATATTCGGGTTGAAAAGAAAATGTAAATTTCAAAGTTTCTCAGTTCTTTAGAGACATTTACATATATTTACTAGAATTTGTATTCAACAAATTGTAACTCAATTGGAAATATAAATTGAAGCGGGAAATGGATATTAATACAATTCTGTTTTAATCTGAATAAGTTTCGATAAACATATTGCAATTAATTGAGTAAATAAAATGTCAAAACCTTAAAGCATCAGTTTTATTTGATAGAAATGAAATACATTTTTCAGGATGGCACGGCATGTAGTATAATTGTTTATTTATTTATTTTTGTCTTTGAACTATGAAAGAGGTAAGAGCTTGGTGAATACTGGAAATCGGCTGAGTTGGCTTCACTGCTCAGAATTGGCAGCTAAGCATCACTGCGCAGCTAACGGAACCCTATGTTCTTCATTCCTCAGCAACAGGTGGGCCGGGCTGGGGCTGTTTTCTCGATTCCAATGCTGCCTGTTGTCACCGTTGCGGCTCCATTCAAATGTTTGTGATCAAACAAATGACTGGCACCTGCGACGGCATGGATTCTGGGTCCATGGGAACATCAAATATGGTACAATGACCGGCAGGCCTACCAAACGAGAACCTCGGTGTCCCGAAGATTGGTCGAAATCAATGTTCTTTTTGCTGGTAGGGCACAGGCAAACCGGTTGAGGAACTTTGAGCATAATGACAGTGCCGAGAAGTGCTTATTAAGCATGCGCTGCTAAAACAGATATTAGCGCTATATATGTATGTATGTATGCACGAGAACACGCATTGGATCGATCCGCAGCCATCCGAAATTCGCTTGGACTTTGGACGCACACCGTTTGCAGGCATCGCGGAATGAAATTTCTATGCGGTCCGATAAATTCGCTTGCGAAAGAGTGTGAGTGCTCCCGTACAAACATATGTATGTAGGTATATTTGGCCAGATATTGCCATATCTTAGTGCTCTTCTTCTCTTGCTCAGTGGCGGGGCCTCTTAAGAGAACTGCGGGCCGAGTAACGAACTTGAACCCTCCAGAGTGATCATCATCATCGTCGAATCAAAAATTCTGGACCCCGATTAATAGGTTCGAATTCACGAAATTGAGTTAATTAAGCCTTGACCCTCTTCGAGATTGATTTTGGGGCTTCGAAATCAGTACATTGAATTAACAGATACTTCCACAATTTAAGTAAAGTATAAACAGATTTTGTTTTGAAATCAGTTCCGCTATCAACAAGTTTTAATTGCCTCATTCAAATTTAATACTGCTTAAGATAACTTTAATTCCATTTATGAATATTAAAGATTCTCAGAGGATCCTAATCAGATTAATACAGAATATTCATAAGTATTAAGACAAGTTTTCCAGGTTTCCATACTTTTTGTTACGACCTTTATGGTCGTGACATTTTTGTGCTATCACTGATGCAAGCCTAGCTAAATTATTATTATCCTCGTGGCGAAGCAATGTCGCGTACACTCGACCTATGGAAAGGTCTCCAGATGCGACTACGACTAAACGACAGTAATGACCGTTAATTGTTTGCCCTGCAAATGTTCTATGGCTGGTTAATAACCCTCTGTTGACTTTGCTTTTAGCCAGAGTGGCGGTCGAAAAGGCTAACAATTATTTATACACACCCTGGGGCCAAGGTGCAAGTGATCAACAGCATAGTAACAACAGCATTTGCGCATGCGATTCGCCTGGGTGAAAGCCATTGACTCGGCCCGAGTGCCTGCATCCAGGTTCTCGGTGTTTTGCCGCCAGTGGCCCTGCTTAAATTGATGTCACGACACGACACATATTTGGATCGGAGATCGGACATCGGGCCGGTATTTGGCACATTAGCTTGCTGACCCTACAGAAACCTGCAAAAATGCGAATGCAACAGCGACGACGCTTCCGCATTGGCCGGACAGGTGAAACTTTCTTGATTGAGTGACATTGGCGACAACGCTGCACTCCAAATAAACCCAAACTGCAGAAGTACAACAAAACAAAAATTTCTACGAAATGCCACAGGTGATGTTGACTTGGATATTTTTTCCGCTTGAGCGGATTATTTTGCAAACCGAAAGGATAAAACGTTTCAGTTTCTAACTTTTGCGATGGTGCCATATAAATTTATAATGAGAATAGTAATATAACTCAAACGCTCTTTTGTTATTACAACGTTGCACCTTGTAAACATTTTCATATTCAATTCCAAGTAAGTAGTGTAGAATATTTATTATCTAGAAAAAAAGAGGTCGATTCGTCCCTTCTAGGCATAAGCAGAAGTTACAGCTTTTATCGGATGCGTTTCTTGATTAAGTTTGATTAAATCAATGTCACAGGCCGTTAGCTGACAAACTGCACCCGCATCAACATGTGGTTAATGTTATTCATTTCGAGTGCGAGACATCAATCCCCTTCGGAAGTGCGACGCCGTCCCTGGGATAGCGCTCTCTCCCTCGCACCGCTGGACACGTGTGCGCTCTACAGCTCTTACCGCTCTCTTAGTTGGGCTGTTGCTTTCGCGGCAGCCTCTCTTTGGCACCGCCTGCAACTGGGTGCGGCGGGAACAGGAGACAGCAACCGCCACTTTTTTAATTAAACCACCGCGAACTGCGATGACTAATCCCGTGTCCATTCCGGAGCCCGGAAAATGCCTCTGGGACGGCACTGGGTACTCACCGCAGGCAGGCGACGATGGATCCCGAGACCGGCAGCAGAAATGCAGCCCAATCCGAACCGATGTGATCCGATTAATTTGATCGGCAAGAATTTCGAGCTCTGGCCGCACACACACACTCGCACGCGTACGCACTAGCGGAAGAGAACTGCGGAACTGACGACGCGCGCTTTTGGGAACTATAAGTGACTAGTTGTGGGGCTTTGGGGCTGCTCCCGTTCCGACACTCAAACTCATACCGACGCTACGCTTCTTTCTCTTTCTATCTCTCATACACGCACTCGCTGAAGAGCGAAATAGTGATGGCAAAGTACAGAGATGGAAGTCGATAGTTATCGAAATAAGTAAATAACTACGTGAAGGAATTCAAGTTGGGAAACCCGAGGCAGCTTCATTTTCATTGCTGTACATGTGGTCTCCCTCGACAACTATATTCTATATTACGTACTTGCGACATTTTTACAACATTTTTGCCAATTTAGTTTTGAAATAAAACATCCCTAAAACATTCGATTCCCCCGGGTTTCCATTCGATGTTCGATTTTTCTTTTTTACATCAACCATGTGACATCTCTATACCATTAAACAACAACAACAAAAACAGCTGTTCGCCCATTACGCAAAAGTTTATTATATTAATTTTGTTTATTAAAAATGTCGCTTCTGAGCGCTTTTGCCAGGTGAGTGTTCGCACACATTCCTAGATAACACCCTCGGTAGTCTACAACCAACATTTTCTGTCCCAGATTAGGATTACAGAGGAGCGGAGGAGCCGCCGGTGCCGCTTTTGCACGTTGCCTCCACACAACTCCTGTTCTCTGTGCTGAGCCCCTCAAGAAAAAGAAGAAATTGGATCCACAGATCGTTAAACAGAGGGAGGACCGTAAGAAAAAGAAGATCGAGAAGCAGATCCGTAGGCTGGAGAAGAATGCACGACAGCTGAAGCCGGTGGAGGAGCTGGAAGTGCCACTGGAACTTATTGATGAGAAAGAGTGAGTTGAAATATGCATAGGCATATTCTCAATGGAGATTAATAATACGTAATAATTCCGCCCCTTCAGAAAACGGCAGAGGAAGCTTACGCCGCTGGGCAGCGCGGAGCTGGAGGATCGAGCACTGCTGAAGAAGCAGTGGGCACACTACAAGCACGACGAGCGGGTGGCGGACTTCCAGATCGTCGACCGGTTAATTCAGGCACAGAACAAGGCTTTAGCAGAGCTGCGCCGTGAGTCTGAGGAGCTGTATCAGGCTGCCATTGAAGTGGACCCCCAGCTACTGCCCGTCGCCGTTAAGGGACCTGTGGCCACTCCCCCCATCAAGAACTATGCCAGTCCAGATGGCGACTACCTGCACCAGTCCATGAAGTGGGAGGTGAAGTGAGGCACACGTGTGGATTCCCCGACAGATTTCTTGAAAAGATTGCAGGTTCCTGAGGTCAAAGATTTGAAATAAACAGAACACCTAATTAATTTGTTGCGCGTTGCCATTATCTTAAACGGCGTCAGCTATATAAATCGATTTAATCAAACTTTTTGACTTAGTAGTGCACAGTCACAATGCAGGTGATGTCCGGGATTCTCTTGTGCCAAGTACTTCTGGTTTTGGGGGCTTGCCTCTGGCTTGGAACGTAAGTATTTCTCGTTTCCGCGGTCTAGCAAATAATATACAACAGAGTACTTAAATCACAGGGCGTTGCCCATGAACAGCATCTCAAAGACACTTGGTCCCTTGAAGGGTCCATGCTCCGATGGCCAGGAGTGCGAATCTGGAGACTGCAGCTGTGGCCAGTGCATGGGCTGCGTGAATGATGTGTGCTTTATGGAACTATGCCCTTTTCAGCCCAGACATAACGACCAGCAATGGGATATTTTTCCCAGTACTCTCCCCTAGATTTTCAGCTAGATGGTCTTCCCGTTTAAATGCGTTTTGCGTCGCCTTTATTGTTATCAGTGGAGAACTAGAATATGGCAGGCGGGGAAATCTGCCGAGCCCTTTCGGTGATCTGTCGAAATAAATAATGCGCGAAAAAACTAGCACTGCTGTCTGCCGTTGAGTTTGATGTTGGTATGGATTCCTTAAGCGAAGTCTTAGGACGAGGGACTGGAGGCGTTGGTCTTGGCATCGGCCTGTCGCTTTTTCACACCCCAGTTGTACACACGCGCCATGTTTACCTCCGTCGTTGTAATTTGATCCCTGAAATAGTTTCCTTGGAACCCTGGTTTTCATAAGTGCAATGATCCAAACTGACCTGAGAAAGTCCTGATCATGCTCCACGGACTTGAGATTGCCCACGGCCGATGTGATGTTCTGCTTGAGCAGCGCCTCCGCCTCGTCGAGTGGATACTCTAGCATTACACTGGCACCCAGCCACAAGTAAACTGTTTTCGTTGGCGGCACCAGCGTTTTGATGAACACCTGGTCACTGAGGATAAACTGTGTCTCGCGCTCCTCGTCCTCCTTGCGCAGAACATTCACCATCTCCAGAGAGCGCTCCAAATCCGGGATCTGCGCCTTCAGTTTACGCCTCCGCGCCTCCAGGTTGTACGCCATGAATCGGTACTTGCCGTGCTGCTCGTCCAAGCGCTGCAGCACCTTCTCACAGTTCTCATTCTCTGGCTGCTGCATGAAGGAGTCAATCTCCTCCTGAGGGCAACAAATGGTGGCAGATTAGTGAACTATTTCCAGGTGCAGGTGCAGCTGCATGATTGCTAGGTTAGGATTCGAACACTCACCAGGAAGACGGCCTCCGGGATGCCGGCGAAGGTCTTCTGGTTATCTGGCAATTTGGGCATTTCCACAGTGTCCATGATGCCAGTCATTCTGATCCTTTTATTCGTATCGTCTACAAATCGAATTTAATTTCCAGCCTGCCGCTGTAAAAGTCGATGGTGAGGTGAGTCAAAACTGCGACGATTGTCTATTATCGATTGACTTCTTCGGGCTATATCGATTAGCGGTCGCGCAACAAATAAATTACTAGTAAGTTAAGTATAAATGTATGAAAATTATTCAGAAATTGATTTCAGTTAATATTAATTAAGCTTAGGCGAAAGTATACGAAATTTCGGAGATTTTAAATCGATTGCGATATATTTTTTTTTAAATTGTAGATTACATCGATATCTCCGCTAACGTTCGATGTCCGCGCCGCTTCGATTAATCCCGCTTGTGAAATAATTCCCGAAAGGAAAATAATTCAGAAAGATGACCACTTGGAATCCAGATAACGATGTGGACCTTCTTTCCTGCTCCGAAGACGAGGAGGATGTGGCCATGAAGCGGGACTTCCATGGCCGAGAGGCCCTTCTATTCGTGGTTGACGCGAACCTGCTGGCTGGTGGCGTGGAGCGGCTGATGGAGGCTCTGAACATTATCCGATTGGCCTTTGTCTCTGGGCTGATGGTGAACGACAAGGATTTGATTGGCTTGCTATTCGCAAACACAAAGAATAGTCCGCTGCCGCTGGAATCCTCCGCCCTGGACAACATTGTAGTTCCCGATAACTGCGCAGTCTTCCTCCCGCTTCGGCAGCTTACTAAAGCCATTGTGGAGCATTATCTGGAGTTCATGGGTGGGGCCGAGACGCTGTTTGCCAAGGAGTATGGCCTGGCTGAGCCAGATGGCTGCGGAAGGTTCGATCTAATGATCCGTCTGTGCATCGAGCTGCTGGAGAAGTGCGGCAGGAAGCTGAACAACTCCAAGATCGTTTACATGACGGATGTGAATACGCCGCACCCGCCGTCCAGTAATTCATTCCAGGCGGCTCTGCAGAAGGCAAGTGATCTAGAGGGCAAGGAGATCGAATTTCATGTCATTCCTATGGTGGATGACTTTGACTATGAGCCGTTCTACAAGGAGTTTATCACTCTGTCAAGAGGTAAGTTGTGGTAGCGGAAATAAATTAATAACTTTTACTGTCTGAAGTCTGTTCCCCTCGTTGGCGTTCGAGTCTCGCCAGAGAGGTTTTAAGACTTCGCAGATCAATCATGAGCAATCATTCACCCGCGACCAAGTGAAGCCCTATTGGCTTGTGGTTTTGGATTGGCTCACATGCAGCTTATATCTTTATTTAGATGTAATTATTAGATCAAATCTAGCTTGATTGAGAACAATTTGCTTCTTTTGCAGCTATCGAACTGGACTCCTTCCAGGTGCCGGATGCCCAGGTGCTTCGTGAGATCCTTGAAGATCGCAAGCTGAAGCAGGACTTTCTGCGTCGCTGCTTGGGCCACTTCACCTTCAAGCTGGGGCCCGATCTGTCCATGTCCGTGCAGTACTACAACTACTTCCAGCGACGCGCTTACCCGCACAAGGTGCAAATCATGCGCCGCGACAACAGCGTGGTACGGAGCAAGCGGCTCATCACGGTTCGCGAGCTCGACAAAGAGTCCGAGGAGATCAAGCACGAGTACGAAATCAAGTCAACAGACGGATGGTACTCATGCGACGTGGGTGAGGAGAAAGTTCGCTTCAGCATGGAGGAAATAAACGAGATGCGCAACCTGCACAAGCCACAGATGAGGCTGCTGGGCTTCAAACACCGCTCCACTCTGCCGGAAGTGATCTACAGCAAACCATCGAATTTCATGTATCCAGATGACCAGAGCATCATTGGTTCGAAGCGCCTTTTTCGCGCGTTGTGGGAGCGGTGTCTAGCACGGGAGAAAATTGCCATCTGCCTTTTCATGTGTAAGCGGAAGTCTATTCCTCGCTATGTGGCCCTGGTGCCTGTGGAGGCGCCGCAGAAGGGAAATGAGAAGAATTACCGCTCTTTGCTGTGCGGAGATGGATTCAAGATCGTCTACCTGCCAGAGGCCAAGCACATTCGACACATCGACATGTCTGACTGGAATAAACCCGAGAACGCAGCCAGTTACGAGGGCGTCGATTTATTCCAGAAGATCATCAAAAAGCTACGAGTGGACTACCAACCCAATGTGATTAATGATCCTACTCTGGACGAACTGCAGGCGAATCTGCTAGCCCTGTCACTGGACTTCACCACTGACAGAAAGGGAATCGACAATCTGCTGGACACCACCCAGCTGGACAAGCGAATCGAAAAGTTTCTGCCAGACTACGAAAAGATCTTTGCCGCCGACGTAGAGCCGGCTAAGAAGCGAACAGCAAAGTCTGCCACTGAAGGTGCCAGCGCTCCAAAGATGCCCAAGATCGACATGGACCAGATCAAGAGCTACGACTTCGTGATGGACCTTATCAAGGAGCAGCGCCTGTCTAGTTGCACTGCTGTCCAACTACAAATAATCTTAAAAGACCACTTTGATGTTGCGTTGAACAAGTCGGCCACCAAAGCGAAGTTACTCGAGAAGATCGAGGAATTGGCCGCCTAAGGGGGTTAGTATTAAGAACTAAGTTGCCGATTCCGAAGTCTAAGTAATAAGTTGATACAAAAAAGTGATGAAATTTGATTTAAGTTTGCATTGTTAACTAATATTATTTTCCAAATAAATATATTAAATAAGGAAACTGATTTTTCAATAATTTTGAAAATGTACTAAAAAACAAAAGCTGGTTGAGCAAATTTATTGTTAAAATACAGACCACAAGGTGATAAAGGGTTTCAAGTATCCCCCCAAAGTATGCCCTGAACACTTGAAATTATTGTAATCGAAACGGCTCAGAGCAATAATCGATAGCGTAATAATCGCGCTTGTTACCCCATCTCTAATCACATGTACGCTGGTGCCGCGCCGGTTTGTGTTTCGCGAATTTGAGCATTGCGAATTTACTGATTATGTCGCTGCAATTCCAAAACGACTGCGGGGATTCCGTCAAGCTGGCCATCATCGAGGAGCTGCAGAGCCTCCTTAGCTCGGACACGGGTGTCCTGCATCAGGCCGAGAAGCGCATCAAGCAACTGGAGTACACGGAAGGTGCGTTTTCATTCTTTCTGATTTGGCGGGCAGCCAGCGCCCGGCATGGCTTGGGCGCGGCGCCTAAACGAATAAATTCATTAAACCCTCTTTTACGTTTGCAGGCTATGGCGTCTACCTGTCCGAGATTATCATGAATCAGGCGCACGAGCTACCTCTGCGCCAGATAGCGATCATCATGCTCACCCGCTACGTGGAGAACCACTGGACAGATGAGCGCGACGCTGGCGACAATGCCTCCAACGGGTGCATGGCCAGTGAGCAGGCAAAGCGCACCATTCGTAATATCCTTCCCAACGGACTGTACGACCCGAACTCGAAGATCCGTTCCTCGGTAGCGCACACCATTTCGACGATTGCGGCCACTGATTACCCGCACGGCTGGGCAGAGCTTTTCCATATTATTGTCAAGTGCCTGGGCGGAAACGAGGACTCCATACACGGGGCCATGCAGGTCCTGCAAGACTTCACCTACGATGTGGCTCAGATAAAGGAACTAGGGCCCGTAGTTATACCCGAGGTATATCGCATCTTTGACTCGGAGCAGAATTACTCTATCAAAACACGCGTGTCGGCCATCCGCATCCTCAAGCCTCTTTTTACCTCGATCGCGGCTCTGATCACTGACAAGGAGGAGCAGAGCACAATGATGAGCTCTATACTGACAAATTTCATGGACAAGCTGATGCACTACCTGAGCATGAACAGCGGCTCCGGCTCGAATTTCCTTCTCCGGTCCGAGATCATCAAAGGTGGGTTTTTGTGATTTCAGTGACTCGCAGTAAATGTGTAACTCAAAACGTGTATTTTCGCCGCCACAGTGTTCACTCATTTAGTCACCGAAATGCCCAAGTACATCCACCCCTTTATGGATCGCATTCTGCCAATCATCTGGCAGCTGCTCACCCAAATAGCGGAGACATATGTGAAGGTGTCGGTCAACCAGACGGAAACTAACCCCCTGGATAGCGGCGACAGCGAGGATGACGATGAGCAGACCAACTTCCAGTCCCTGATCATCCAGATACTAGAGTTCATAAACTGTATTGTGACATGCAGCAAGCTACGCGGCAGCATTAAGAACGTGCTGGCCGACCTCATCTACATCACCATCGTGTACATCCAGCTGAGCGAGGAGCAGCTGGAGGACTGGGAGGATGATCCAGAGAAGTTTGTGGATGACGAGGACGACGGCGGCGTGGAGCTCACTGTGCGCATGTGTGGCCGTGATGTTTTGCTGGTGAGTGTGGAGGAAACGTTATATCCAGATTCCTCTTAATTCCCACCCTATTTTCTAGGCCATAAACGACGAGTTCGGGGCCAAGGCGATTCAGCCGCTGCAAGAGGCTTTGGGCAGACATTTCAGCGTGGCCGAGGCAGAGAAGGCCGCGAACAACCCGAAGTGGTGGAAAATACAGGAGGCCTGCATGGACGCCGTGCATGGCTTCCGTGACATCATCCTCGAGGGCAACTCAAAGTTCGACCTGCTCAACTATCTGACAATCGTTCGAAACTTGCTTGTCCACCAGGAATCGCCGCACCTGGTCGGTCGTGCTCTCTGGACCCTGAGCACCTACTCCAAGTCGGACCTGTATAATCCCCAGATGCTGGTCGAGATCCTCGACGTCACACTCTGCAGTCTTTCTCCGGAGAAGTCTCACATTCTTCGGATCAGTGCAGTGCGTGCTCTACAGGAGTTTTTACAGGCGAATGAGACGAGCGAGGGCGAGAAGCGCACTCTGCTGGTGTCCAAACTGCCGGGATTTCTGGATGGGATCATGGCCCTTGTGCCAGGTTGCAAGGCCACTGTTTTAGCGCTGCTCATGGAAGCCCTGACTATTATGGTCAAAGTAAGTAAAGATAATCCATTTGTAGTCCTTTTTTCTTATCAGTAATCCCCATTTAGTTTGATGCCGAGTTCGCCTTTGCCGGCCAGGGCAAGATCACACCGCTGGCCATCGCCGTATTCCTAAAGTACGCCGAGGATCCGTACGTGCTGGAGAACGTTCAAGACTTGATCAGGGCGCTGTGTCAGCGCAAAGAGTGCCTCGGATCACTGCAAGAGAAGTTCATTCCCACGATCGTGAGCATTCTCGCGCTGACTGGTGAGGGCACCACCGAAAAGCAAGATATTGCCCTGGATGTCTTGAACACGATAGTCCGCTACACGGAGCCACCTCTCAGTAACACCTTGTTGGAAACGGCATTCCCGGCCATGATTAACTGCATCCTACACACTGACGACCACGCCGTGATGGTGGCCGGCGGAGAGTGCCTGCGCAGCTTCATTAACGTCTCGCCCCAGCAGATCTGCAGCTACAAAAATGGCGAGGGCATCAATTGCATTATGCAGGTGGTCGCCACCGTCCTGCTGAATCCGATGAACAGCGAGATGACGGCCGGTGGCCAGATCGGACGTCTAGTCATCACGATCATCACCAAGTTGGGCAGCATGCTAGGTCAGAACGTGGACATGCTGCTGAAGGCTGTGATTAGCAAAATGCAGAACCTCGAGTGCCTGAAGGTGGTCATGAATCTAGTTGTGATCTTCGCTCACCTCTTCCTCACCCAAATGGACGCGGTGCTGAACTTCTTGTCGACTGTTCCCGGCCCTAATGGCGAGCCCGCAATGCAGTTCGTGCTCACCAACTGGCTTTCGCGACAGAACTCCTTCTTCGGCATCTACGAGCGAAAGGTAAAAAGATTCCATCTGCTTAATTATTTGTATCTTATAAATATGTGTTTTAGGTCACCACCATGGCTCTGTGCAAGCTCTTCGAATACGGTGTGGCCACGCAAGACAACCGCTTGACTTCCATCACCTTTAAGGAGCTCGTGGACGACTCTAGCGATACTCGTAGACGCACTCGCTCTGTGGCTGCTTCCACTCAGAAATGGGTGACCATTCCCGCACTCGTTAAAATCTTCAAAGTGCTGATCTCCGAGTACCAGCACTTCCAAGAGAGCAAACTGGACGAACCGCTGACAGATAGCGATGAGGATGAGGATGATGATGGACCTGGCAATACGTCGAAGCCTCGCTACGTCTCCGACCTGTGTTTCGATAGAGATGAGAATAATGCCGAGGACGAGCAGCTTCTACAGGAGCTCCTCAAGGAGACCAATTACCAGGGCGACATTGCCGAGAATCTTCAGAAGTTCCTTTCTACCTTCACACAGAATGAGCACTTTCCCACCTTTTTCGAGCACCTGACCGAGCCCGAGCGCTGCGTCCTGCTCACCAAGGTGCAGCAGAAGTAGCCCTTAGCTAGGACCATCACATCCGCAGCAGCAGGACTAGCTTTGTTATCATGTCTTACAGTGTGTACTTCTGTTAAATGTATTTATATATATTGTTGCTAAACCCTGGATAAAATAAAATTTTCTATTATTTCTCAATGCCCCTTGTTTAATCGAATGCCTCATAAAATAGGCTTTGTGGAGCTACTGCCTTAAAATGCTTAAATATTACGAAGATAGGCGAAACAAAGAATGTTGTTTCCCTTGACTGTCTTTGAAAATTATAAGGTCCCTCGGTTGAAAGATACATATATGTATACAAAGTTAACATTTTTAAAAACATGTAAAACATATAATATTACATATTTATCATATCATAATATGGATCGAAATCGGTTGGCTAAGCCTATGGGAGGCCTCCTCAGCTGAGGTTTAAGAGAAGCTCGCATTGTGCAATCACAGAGCCACCTCGTCGGGTCGTAGTTTGTGCTGTAGTGGAATGTCGGGCTTATAGGCATCCTGTAAGGAAAATCTCAGGTAAACACGAGCTGTGAACCAGGCTATTCAACTAGTATATAGTTACCATGCGTTCTTCGGAGCCAAAGCTGAAGAACTTTCGTATGCAGGGTGTGAGCAGAACGGGATCCACTTTGTTCGGATTATTTCTGCCGAATATTAGGGTGCTGAGCAGGGCTACGACGATGGTGATCGATGCTCCAAAGGTGGTGTACCACATATACGACATTTTATACAGGGGAAATATGTCCCTGTCGCAGGAGATAATAGTAAATCGCAAGCTAGCAGGGATTGGGTACAAACTCTTACTCTGCGGATGTATCCAAATGACCTGAGCTTTTCGCCAGACTGGTAGTCATATTGAAGCTATAGTCGCACTGCTCCACGCTGAGCTCCTTCGTGTTGTAATTGATGGCGCCAGAGGCTATTGCCCACTGGGCGTTGAGGCTCACCCAGGACATGCCTACCACACCCATAACTCCGCCCAGCAAGGCGCTCTGAAGAAATACATTAAACATGTTTAAACCAGGAATCATTCAAGAGCTACTTACATTTCCATTGATCCAGGGAATAAAGAGGCCGATGGTAAAGATTCCAAATAGAGGTCCATTGGTAATAGCCTCCAAGCTCATGGTTAGCTGCAGGACAGTGCCCATGTGCTCGACCACATAGACCAGGCACACGCACAGGGCACCCACTCCGACGACCACTAGGCGCATGATCCAGTTAATCGCTGTACTAGACAGCGGCTTCTTCACGTATGGCTTGACGAAATCCTCAAGGACAACGGCGGACATGGAGTTGAGGCACGTGGACAGTGAACTCAGTGCGGCACTGAACACGCCGGCTATAAAGAGTCCGGTCATGCCGGGCAGTTCGCCCAATGTCTCCATGACAAAGAGTGGCAGGAGCTGGTCTCGAGCCTTGGCCAGCTGCAAATCCAATGATTAGAATCCGTGAAGGAATGCATGGGCATCGTCCGTACCTTGGTGGTGAGGGGATCACAGTTTTGGTAGGTGGCATAGATAAGCAATCCGTTGTATCCACAGAGCGCCATCAGAATGAGCACGCCAGCGCAGAATATGCAAAGGGCCTTCCGGGCGTCCCCTAGGCTAGGGAGTGATAGGTATCGCTGGATCATGTTCTGGGAGACGGCGTTCGTTTGGGTCCAGTAGACGATCCCGCCGAAAAAGAGGCACCAGAACGTGTGACGCACCGTGGGATCGATACTAAGACTACAGAGAGGATATATAGAAAGTAACCACTTCCTGCAAAACTAATATTTACTCGGGCGCCTCCAGACGATCCGTGTTCCAGGCCCGTTCCAGCACCACTCCCGGTCCACCGATATCTCGAGTGCCCTTGATAGCCACAAGGCAGAGGGCGCCCAGCATAGACACCGCCTGGACCACGTCCGTCCACACCACAGCCTTCAGGCCACCCAAGCTCGTGTAGAACACGCAAATGATGCACACAATCGGCGTAATCGTGTGCACCCCGATCCCAGTCACCTGATTGAAGGCCAATGCAGGCACATAGATCACGATGGGCAAGTAGGCAACCTGACCGATGAATATACCTAGGTGAGATGTGTACTGGATGAATTGGATGCGACATACTCACATTCATCACCGCAAACATAATGGAACCGTAGAGGCGAAGCCTGCGATCAAAACGAACTTCCAGATACTGCAAAAGTCCGCAAGGAATATGGGAAAGACCTTACCAAAGCTCAAGGAAGCTTACCTCGTAGGTGGATGTGATGTTTAGGTCGTGGAAGACGGGAAGATAGAAGACTCCCATGGCCACGCCCATTCCGATGACACCGCCAGCCACATACAAATACTGAACGCCATAGGAGTAGACTTCGGTGGGTAGTCCGAGCAGCGTGATCCCCGATATAAAGCTGGCCACCAGCGAGAAGGCGATGGGTATAACCAGCATCTTGCGTCCGCCCAGCATGTAATCATCCTCGGATACAGATTTGTTCATGAATCCGAAGTATATGCCAATGCCGATGCAGAGCAGGAACATGGCCACGAAGGCCACATAGTCCGGCCACGCGAAGCGCTGCAGCTCGGCCAGAATCTGGTCGATGTTCTGCATAGTGGCACCTAACTACTATTGGAGACGGAGGCTGGATGCGAGATGTGTCCGACTCTTGGGTGCGTCGGCGGCTCACTGAGCCCATGAGCGGCACCGGGCGCCGAGATTCGGGTGCCTCTGCGACTGTGCGGCTGTGATTCAATTCAATTCCGCTCAATTATCAATTGTGGGATAATTTAGTTTCGGGGGCACGGGGACTAGCTAGCGACTATCTTTATTTAAGCCGGCGGGTGCAGGGTTTGGGTGGGGCGGGGAATTACGACACCTCCGTCTCCAGGGCCAGTTCCGGGAACGTCCATTTGTCCATCGCTTCTCTGACTCACTGGCCGCTCTTCTCACTCGGATGCCACTTGTAAGCCGTTATGTCATCCAGCACTCCGCGAATTAATCTTGAATAAATCCGCCAAGAACGCGGCGCCACGACTTAATCTCGTCACCAATCACTGGCAAATCCCGGAGGTCGCACTACAGGAGCCGGAATCGAAATGTAAGGCCTTTTTGGGTATTTTTACAGCTCTCCGCCAGCGGATTGCACAAGAACTGAGTGGGAACTGGGGAGCCATAGCCACGCGCTGCCGGAGCACCGATATACAGTCATTCATAGAACCACCTGGCAGAAGGCCAGGAGAGCTGCAGCGGCATGAAAATCAAGTTCAAGACCGGGAGAGGAATAAACACGTCACATCGCCGGTGCACTCGGAATATAGAAATTAAAACTATCATTAAATGTGGATTAAGTAAAAATAAAGTATTGCAGAATATTGGGTATCTAGTTTATCTGGCATCTAGTTAATGCAGTCAATAAGTAAGACAAATGCCCGGTTTTTAACAACCCAAATGCCCGATAATTATATAGCTTTCCTTGCCATCAGCTTTGTGCAGTGTAATTAACCGCAAACTAAATGTTTTTATAGCAATCTCACGGGGAAACAATTCATTCTAAATCAGATGCGGCGCCGGCCTGCAGTTCGCTCTTGAGTATCCAGGAGGCAGCTCTCAACGCGATGGCGACGACCACCGAGTTGGGATTCCCCGAAACGGGACGGGGTAGCACGCTGGCATCCACCACCCGCACATTGGACACGCCCTGTAATCTACAGAGAACGTTTCATCATCAGTCTTTTGTGGGAAAGGGGTGCATGTACCTCAGCTGGAAGTCTACGACGCTGCCCAGAGCACAAGTGCCGCCTGGATGATGGGATCCGAGGCCAATGTGGCGCAGCAGGCACTCCAAGTAGTGATCCGAGGGCCGGTGCTCGGCAAAGTCCCGCTCGAAGGGACCGAAGTTGGAGCACTCCTGAAGCTTTGGCCAGTGGATGCGGGGATGCAGTGAAGCGAATGCTGCCGACGTGACCAGCTGAAAGATGATGAATAATTTGTTAATTTCAAGCAGTAACCTATTAGCTTTTGCCAAACCTTAACGGCACTCCTAATGGCCGCAATGGTGCAGTCCACATCCTCTCCTCTGCTGAGATAGTTGGGATCGATCAGCGGGTTCCGTCGCATGTGCCGATTGAGCAGGCCGACGGAGCCCCGAGATCTGGGCTGCAGGCAGCTGGAGATCACCACGAATCCCTCCTGAGAGGCGTTGTAGTAGCGCGGAAAGAGCGCTCGAAATGCGGAGCCCTTAAAATTTGATATGGACATGAGGGCGGCCTCATCGATGGCGCCGGCACCAAAGAAGGTGATGCCAAAGGGTGAGGATCCGCCATGGCTGGCCACATTGCCCAGGACTCCGAAATTGCCCAGTGGTCCGGTCCCCGAGCTGAGGAAGTTGATCAAAGTCATGGGATTGAGGAGTGTCCTCTGATTAATCGTGGGTCCAGTGGCTCCCATAGAAACGAAGAGGGGAAGGTTGAAGTGGTCGTGCAGGTTCTGACCCACCGAAGGTAACTTGTGCTGCAAAAGAATCCCCAGCTTGTCCAAGGCGCTTTTCTCACCGATGCCAGAGGCCAAGAGCAGCTGTGGAGTTTGATACGCTCCTGCGCAAAGGATCAATTCCCTTCTCACTTCGATGCTGAACTCCTGCTCCTTGTTGTCCTCATCCTTAGTCCCAACCACGATGGAAGTAGCACGGGGCACTCGATCGAGCGACAGCTGAATCCGCTTCACCAACGCCTCGGGCAGCAGGCGAAGATTGGAGCGATGCAGCACCGGATTCAGGAACTGCTGCACCACCGAGTGCCGCAGGCCATTCTTAATATTATACCTGGATCGTCGAAATATCCAATCCTTGTGTGCAAACTCAGCCTGCGCCTCATCCAGAGCCTCACTTAGCTTGGAATAACCACGGGGAACTTCGAACATTTCCGCAGGCTTGGGCTCAGCGGCTGCCATGAAGGGTCGCATGTGCGCCCAGCTCCAGTCAGTCTGATTGTGGAGATAACGCCACGAATCGAAGTCCGCTGCGTGGCCATCGAAGTGTAGCATGTAGTTGAGGTTGGCGGAGCCACCCAGGCCTTTGCCCCTTGGAAGGCACTGGCGACGGTCGATTAGACCCCTGGACGAGTGCTGCTGCGGAACCGACAAGAAGGACCAGTCGTTGACTCCCTTCTGCTGGAAGGTGGTCAGCAGGGGAATCCGGCTGAGTAGGCCGAACTGGCCACCGGCCTCGATGAGCAGTACACTGCCGTTGCTGTGCTTGGCCAGCAGCGAGGTAAGCGTACTGCCTCCGGTGCCAGCTCCCACTGGATATGAAGTAAAACACATTACTCTTTCCATTTCTATGACCTTCTCTCACTCACCAATCACGTAGTCAAAGGCGAATTGGCGCTCCTGTGGTGCCAGCACATTAGGTATCGAGTCTTTGAGCAGGGTTCCCACCAGGAGGACAAGGGCTGACAGGAATCCAATCACAATTCCTCCCAGGACCAGGATCTCTGTTAGAAAGGATCCTTCAACAAATCCATCTTTATACCTTTACTCTTCGAACTCACTTTGGAAGTGCATTCCCATACTGTTCTGAGCGATGACGAAATCCAACTAGTTCGGACGCGAGAACTGGCTGGCCGCGGACCTGGTCTAATCCAATTAAAGTCGTCGCTGGGTGGGACTTGGCGCTTTGTTTGAAAAAGGTAAGTGGCCGCTTTAACTAGAGATGAGTTTTTTTAAATCGATTGTTTTATAGCTTTTGGAAAACCCAAAAATTGGTAGCCGCCAACATTGAATAAATACAAAAATTATAAATCCCCCAATAATAAGTTGTATAAACGTTTGTTTAAGAAGTAAAATAAATAATTTATTTTCAACTTATAACTATAACTTTATATTACTATCTTAGGTAAAGGTTTTGTAAGATTTCTTTTCAGTTCTCAACCAAAAATCCGCATCAGTCTCGAAAAATATAAATTAGGAATGTGAACACAAAGTCTCTTAGTCGACTTCCTCCACAGTGGGTCCAGAGTAACCGCCAAAGCCTCCGGCCTGCTGACCACAGTTGGCTCCAGGACCACCGGCTGCTCCCGCGCCCGCTGCCTGCTGATGCATCTTTGTCATAATGGGCGAGCAGTGGCGGG
>VNJV01008545.1:0-13649 GCA_008042635.1 Drosophila nikananu
CAATCATGTTTAGGCGTTTGACGACGGTTCCCTTGGCCAGTCCCGCTGCCAGCATGGTGTCACGAAAATCCCGGACATCGCCATTGGTCCATTTGTCGATTTTCAATAAGGCAATGTCGGAACTAAGAAGGGCTGGAAGATGGCCCATACGATCGGCATCGCGTTCTGTCATGCGCTCCCGGCCGAAGCGCTCAAAGAGTTCACCAAAAGTGATCTGGTTTCTCTTGCGTGCGGGTGGCTCAAGTTGGCCCACATGCGCCTTGGCCCGTACGTCCTGAAGCCAGCGGCGGGCGAGGCTGGCTGACGCAAAGGTTTCGCGGTGACGTTTGCCGTTCACCATCTTGCGGGCCTGATACTGGCCGGGGCCACGATACCAGACGCCCTTGGGCAACGGCTTCCCTGTCACAGGGTCCTTGAGGGTCTCTTTTGGTGGTTTGGTCATCGTTACTCGATCCTCTCCCAGTTTGGCTCGGGATTGGCTCAAAAATCAACGATTTTCAGATTAACCTGCTGCAAGTTCTTGAAAAACTTGGCGTCCCGTACGGGATTCGAACCCGTGTTGCCGCCGTGAAAGGGCGGTGTCCTAGGCCTCTAGACGAACGGGACTTGAGGCTGTCTTGGGCTTTGATCTAGAGGTGTTTGAAACTGCCGTCAAGTCGTCTCGTGCAGTTTTTGGAAGAAACATGAGTATGTATGCTCCTTAATGGTTAGAGCGTATTTATCGCGTAAAATTAATAAAAATAATAATACATTTCATAATATATAAAATAAAAACACAAAAATTACATTTCATTATATATTATAATCTATTTTAAATGTATTTTTATGAGTTATTAAATATAAAATACATTATGGCGATTGAATTTTTCGGTGGTATTTTATTGGGCATTACGCATACGGAGTGATTGCGTGGGAGGAAGAACGCCAATCTTCTCTTTTTTATTTTCCGAACGTTTCATGTTGAAAATTTCTATCGCCCAAAAATTTTTATGTTTATAATGCGAATCATTCTCGACTAAGTTGCGGTGGATCACGGCTGGCGTGCAAGACGCATGCGGGGCTGGGTTTGTTATAGAACAAGGATTACAGGAATGAGCCAATCAGGCCGTTTTGCTTTTCAGAAACAGAAGGTCAGCCTTGCTGTGGCGCTCGGTATGACAACCAGTTTTGGGGCTGGAGAAGCGTTTGCCCAAGACACAACGCCATCAACCAATGAAACGGACAGCTCCATCAAACTGCCTGCAGTGCGGGTGCGCGGTGAGGGCGATGCAGGAGTTGCAGCCGGGAATACGAACAGTTCTACGCTGAATATCTCCCGTATGCCTGCTTCAGTCCGTGATACGCCTCAGACCATTACGGTTGTCCCTCATGAGATCATTAAGGAACAGCGGGTGTTCACGCTGGATCAGGCGCTGGCAAACGTTCCGGGCATTACGCTTTCCACTGGTGAAGGCAATGGCGGCATGAATGGTGACCAGTTCCGTATTCGTGGGCTACAGGCGCGTCAGGATATGTATACGGATGGCCTTCGGGATTTTGGAACCTACACACGTGATATTTTCAACACGGAGGATGTGCAGGTTATCAAGGGACCGACGGGAGAATATTTTGGTGCTGGTAATGTTGGGGGGGTTATCAATCAGTCCCTGAAACATGCCCATGCTGGAACAGACTATAATTACGATCAGGCTTTTGGTAGCGCCTCGATGTATCGCGGTGCGGGTGATGTTAATTATCAGATCAATGATGATATCGCCTTGCGGATCAATGGAATGTATAACCGCCAAGGTGTCGCGGACCGGAAGCGCACTACGTCCAACCGTTACGGGACTGCTGTTGATCTTGGTGTGGGGTTACACAGTAAGACATCCTGGCATTTGAATTGGCAGTGGTTCAATTCAGACAGCGTGCCTGATTATGGCGTGCCTTTTGTACAGATGGCGGATGGTGTTTACAGACCGATAACCAGCCATGGTCTGGCGCGGGACACCAGTTATGCGCGCAGTTTTGACCGTGACAAGAACAATGTACATACGCTGACATCCTTGTTGAAATCCGAAGTAACCCGCTGGTTTACAATTAGTAATGATACGCGTCTGACAAAATATGACCGTGAGTATGCGGCCACAACACCGGCAGCCTGTAGCTTTGCCAATGGATGCGCACCTTCTTTCTTTGCAGGCGGGAACCCCACGTTTCCTTATGGTGCTGGCGGCGGGGTCGGGTATCGTCAGGATGGATGGGCGGCTCAGAATATTCTTATGGGCACTGCCAAGGTCAAAACCGGGATTGTGTCTCAAGAAATCAAAGCTGGTGTTGATGTTGAATATGCTTATGACAACCGACATTACGGGACATGGGTCAATCGTTCCAATATCCAGACTCTTCGTGACCCGGATTATTCTTATCCTAACACGCGCCTGACTTTTCCTGATACGGGGCAGCGTGTCGCTTCTTCGCGTGATGTGGGGCTGTTTTTATCTGATCGCATAAAAGTTGGAAAATATGTTTCCCTGTTTGGAACAGGGCGGTGGGACTCATTTGTATCGACTTATAATTCAGCGTCTGTAGCTTCCGGTTTGCAAAGTCAGAGAGCGGATCGCTGGAGCCCCTCGGGCAGCATCATGGTGAATCCTTTGGAAACAGTCTCCTTCTATTTCACGTTTGCCCGGTCTTATAAACCGATTGGAACGGATGTGGCGGGGACTGTGACGAACAACGTTAATTCCGCAGATGTGGCCAGCGACACCAAGGATTTCAAGCCGCAGCGGAGTGATCTGTTCGAGTTTGGCAGCAAGGCAGATTTTCTGCATAGACGCTTGGGCGCAACGTTATCATTCTTCCGCATCAATGAGACCAATACATATTATTATGACACGAATGGCGACATTGCGGTGGGACAGGGTGATGCCGGTAGTGGGCGGCGGATTCAAGGTGTTGAACTCAGCCTGACGGGAAAGATTACAAAAGACTGGAACATCTACGGTTCCTATTCTTACCTTGATGGTAAGGTGACGCATAGTACCACGGGCGATAACGGAAAGCAGGCACCTCAGATTTCGCACAACAACTTCTCGTTGTGGACATCTTATGATCTTTCTCGTGCGTTGCTTAATCCGGGTTGGGGGCAGTTGAAGGTGGCTGGTGGCGCGCAGTATGCCTCAGGCTATTGGGCAGGGCCTGCGACAGCACAGCTTTATCGGATGCCTTATATGTTTAATCTGAACGGAATGCTGTCCTGGGAGATGAAGCATTATCGTGTTTCGTTTAACGCCAACAATATTACCAACCGTTTGAATTATGGTTCAGCATTTTCTGGCCGGACAGTACCTTCGGCTGGCAGGACATTTATCGGGAATGTTGGGTTAACCTTCTAATCTGAACGGATCATTTCCCCTTTTGCTTTCGTGGAAAATTTTTCTCGGACCAAAAGGGGATTTTCTCAAAATTTATGAGGGCTGAGTGTTGCGGGCGTTCGCCATGAAGTCACTCAAACCTGCATTGATGGCAGTTTGAAAGGCGGCGAGTGTCTCTGTTCCCACATAATGTTCCAGCCCTTCGGCATCAATGCGCGCATTTTCCGGACTGACGCCTAGTGCCAGAAGAAAGGCTTCAACAATCCGGTGGCGTGAGCGTACTTCTTCCGCCAGTTTTCGGCCTGTCTGGGTGAGAAAGATGCCACGGTAAGGTTTTCGCGCCACAAATCCTTCATCTGTCAGGCGGGTCAGCATTTTGGCCACAGTGGGCTGGGAAACGCCCAGACGTTCGGCCAGATCCACCTGCCGTGCTTCTTGGCCTTCATCCAGAAGATCGGCAATGAGTTCCACGTAATCTTCAACCAGAACATTCTGCCTTGCCGCGCGGTTGGCGCGAAATCCTTCCGAATGTGTTTCAGCATCAGGGAGAATGTCGAATGACGTCATAAGGTGGGCAGCCTGCTGGTTAGGGACATGTAGATGCGGATAGATGCCAGCGAAAGACCGTGGGCGCCTATCATTATTCTGTTAAGAATACTTTATTACGCTTGGAATGTCATGACTGAAGATCAGGAAAAGTGATTTTTAGAGCAAGTTTTGCCACTACTTTTTAATATAGCATGTTGCATATCATGGCGCGGTAGGCTCTAGTCTGTAACTATGCCTGACTCCTCTCACCATAGTTGTTCTGCTCCTGATTCCGCCAAGGCTGGCTGGCGTTTTGCCAAGCCGACCGAGGCTGGCAGCAGCAGTCTGCCCGAAGTTTTTGCCAGCGTTCGTCTGCCAGGGGAAAATGCGTCTTGGTTCCGGCGGTTTCTGGCTTTTGTCGGGCCGGGCTATATGGTTTCCGTGGGGTATATGGACCCCGGAAACTGGGCGACGGATCTGCAGGGTGGCGCGCAGTTTGGTTACACGCTGCTATCTGTCATCATGTTGTCCAACCTGATGGCTATTCTGCTTCAGGCGCTTTCTGCCCGCTTGGGAATTGCGACAGGCCGGGATCTTGCGCAGGCCTGCCGGGATCATTTCCCGCCAGCCGTGAACATCCTGCTTTGGCTGGCGTGTGAGCTGGCGATTATTGCATGTGATCTGGCAGAGGTGATTGGCACGGCGGTGGCCCTGCAATTGCTGTTTGGTATCCCCCTGCTTGGGGGCGCTGCCATTTCAGTGCTGGATGCCTTTATTGTTCTATTTTTGATGAACAAGGGCTTCCGGTATCTGGAGGCCTTCATTATCGGGCTTCTGAGCATCATCGCTCTCTGTTTTGCTGTGCAGGTTGTGGCGGCTGCTCCCCCATTGGCGGGGATCATAAAGGGGTTTCTGCCTTCCCCTGAGATCGTGACCAATAGTCAGATGCTCTATATTGCCATAGGCATTATTGGGGCGACCGTTATGCCGCATAATCTTTATCTGCATTCTTCCATTGTGCAGACGCGTGCGTTTGAACGCTCCTCCGAGGGGCGGCGGGAGGCTATTCGATGGGCAACGTGGGATAGTACCATCGCGCTGATGCTCGCCTTGTTTATCAACGCAGCCATTTTGATTGTTGCTGCGGCGGCCTTTCATACGACCGGGCATCAGGATGTTGCGGAGATTGAGGACGCTTACAGACTTCTATCCCCCATTCTTGGGCTTGGTATTGCCTCCACTCTCTTTGCTGTGGCTCTGCTGGCTGCGGGGACTAATTCCACTATAACCGGCACTCTGGCGGGCCAGATTATTATGGAAGGATTTCTGCGGCTGCGCATTCCTCATTGGGCGCGCCGTTTGCTAACGCGGGGGTTGGCAATTATTCCGGTGATTGTGGTGACCGCTCTTTACGGCAGCAAAGGCGTGGGCGAATTACTGTTGCTCAGCCAGGTTATCCTTTCCATGCAGTTGCCTTTTGCCGTTATTCCGCTGGTTCTGTTTGTGTCTGACCGCAGGAAAATGGGGGAGTTTGTTATCTCCCGCACAAGTGCTGTTCTCTCCTGGGTTGTGGCGGCGGTCATCCTGATCCTTAACTTCAAACTGCTCTACGACACCATTTTCTAGGTTTAACCCGCCTTCGGGCTTTCTTTGCTGAAGAAGTACGTCTCCATGTTCACCACACGATATAGCAAAAGCTATCTTTATAAGCAGGTGCGTTTCCCTAAAAATCATGCAGGTCGCTGCACTAGATCTGGTGCGGGCGCGCGGGCATTACTGTGCTCATGTGTGGCGGTTGGGTTGGGCTGCTTCAGTGGCCCCATTGCCTGTGCGAATACGGATACAGGGGCAGAAAAGGCGCAGATAACCGAAAAACGTGCGCAGGGCGGGCAGTCTGCACCGGCATCGGCGGTTGGCAAAAAACAGAAAGTCGAGCAGTCAAAGGCTCAGAAGGACGCAGAGATACCTACGCGGAAAGAAGCTGCGTCTGGTGAGCAGATTAACGTGGTGGGGCATCTCAACCGTCAGCGAGCCCGTATTTTTCCGGGGCTGGGCGCCGTTGATTACAATATTGACCAGCGCCAGATTGCGTCCACCCCTCAGGGCCAGAATGCGGCCTTTAATCAGATCCTTCTTCGTGTTCCTGGCGTGGTGATGGACAGCTATGGAGAAGTGCATGTTCGTGGGGAGCATGGAGGTCTGACATACCGGGTTAATGGTGTGTTGTTGCCGGAAGGTTTGAATGGTTTTGGGCAGGAACTGGATACCCGTATCATTCAGTCAGTGGATCTGTTGACCGGCACGCTTCCCGCGCAGTTTGGTTTCAGAACCGCCGGAGTGGTGGACGTCAATACCAAGACAGGGGATAGTCTGAAACATAATCAGGTTTCGCTCTACGGAGGGAGCTACAACACTTTTGTGCCCTCCATCCAGTTGGGAGGGCAAAAGGGGAAACTGGATTATTTCACCACAGTGTCCTTTACGCGTAATAATATCGGAATTGAAAACCCCAGTGACACCTTTCGGCCTATCCATGATGTGACTGAGCAGGAAAAGGCATTTTCCTATCTTTCCTATCATATTGATGACGTGAGCAGGATTTCCCTGCTGACAAGTGCGTCCTATGCAGATTTTGAAATTCCTAATTCGTTCAAGACGTTTGACGTCAATAGCCCGGATTATACGACCATCTATGATGTTGCGGGGGTGAATGCACATGACCCGTCCATGCATTGGTCAAATCTGGATGACAGTCAGACGGAACAGAATTATTACGCTGTGCTGTCCTACCAGCGGAGTGCGGACAAGCTGAATTTTCAGGTCTCACCTTATTTCCGATATGGGCGCATTGATTACACGCCGGATCGGGATCGGGACCTGATTTATCAAGGTGTTTCTGAACACGAGGTGAATGATTTTACCACTGGCGGTGTGCAGTTTGATCTGTCTTATGAAATTGCGCGGCATCATACATTACGTGCGGGTATTCTGGGGCAATATACGTCCGAGCGGCTGGATACGAATACACTGGCTTTTCCGGTCGATGAAAATGGGAACCAGACTTCAAATGTGGCACGCCGTATTATTGATAATACGGGAAACTGGTCTGTTGAGGCTGGTGCCTACATTCAGGATGAATATAAGATTACCAATAACCTAACATTTAACTATGGTATTCGTTATGACCGATTTGCATCCTCTTTTGGAAATGAAGGACAATTGAGCCCGCGCGCAAATATGGTGTGGAAACCCACGCGTACGACAACGTTGCACATTGGTTATTCCCGCTATTTTGCGCCGCCTTCTCCGCAATATGTCTATCCTTCCACATTGGCGAAATTTGTTGGCACCACAAATGCGGCAGCCAATCTGATAAATAACGCGACCAAGGTTGAGAAATCGAATTATGTGGATGGCGGGATTCTTCAGCGCATTACACCTGAATTCCAGATTACGCTGGATGCCTATGCCAAATGGGCTCATGATCTGACCGATCTGGGGCAGTTTGGCCGAGCCGTTATTCTTGCTCCGTTCAGTTATAAACGTGGCCGGGTTTATGGGGCAGAATTCGGTAGTTCATGGCGGCATGGTCCGTGGTCTGTCTTTGGTAATTTTTCGTATGTAAAAACTTCCGCGCGTGACATCAATTCTGCGCAGTATCAGTTTGATCTGGCTGAACTGGCTTACATTAAAAACCACGCTATTCAGCTTGATCATCAAGGGGAATATACGGCAACGGCTGGGGTCTCGTGGAGCACCAAGCACGATATGGCCTATGTCGATTTTGTTTACGGCTACGGTTTGCGGAGTGGGTTTGCGAACCTTCAAAAACAGCCGGAATATGATGTGTTCAATATTGGCTATCAACACACCTTTACAAAAGTTCCCTTTGGCCATGATATCCAGATTCGTGCTGATGTGGTCAATCTGTTTGACAAGCGCTATCAGCTACGAGACGGAAGCGGGGTAGGGATCTATCAGGCGCAGTATGGGCAGCGCCGCGGCACCTATTTCTCGGTGGTTTCAGAGTTCTGATAATCGCTTTTTGATGATGTATATGGGGGCGGCGCGGAAGACTGGGGTGTCCGCTCCCAGTGACCCAACAGGGCTGCTCAGGGCAGCCAAAAACAGGGGATGGGCAATGGAATGCCCCATCCCCTACTTAACAAAAGGCTTCAGCCTAAAGTTTTAAAATTTTACCGGGACGAAGCCTGTTCATAGAGAGCCGCGACACGTTCCCAGTCCACCAGATCGCTCAGGAAAGCTTCAACGTATTTTGGGCGCATGTTGCGATAATCAATATAATAGGCATGTTCCCACACATCGCATGTCAGCAGGGCCGTGTGGCCGTGTGCAAGCGGTGTGTCTGCGTTGGCTGTTTTTGTAATGGTCAGCTTTTCGCCATCATGAACCAACCAACCCCAGCCGCTGCCAAACTGAGACACACAGGCCGCTTTGAATTCGGCTTTAAATGCGTCCAGCGCGCCAAAATCTGCAATCAACTGTTTTTCAAGTGCCCCTGGAATGGTACCGCCGCCTTTGGCTTTCATGCTCAGCCAGAAAAAGGAGTGGTTCCAATGCTGGCCAGCCTGGTTGAATAAAACTTTCTGGCTTGGGTCCTGCGCTGATTTGCGGATAATTTCTTCCAGATCCAGACCATCAAAGGCACCGCTGGCTGTCAGTTCATTCAGCTTGTCAACATAGGCTTTGTGATGTTTGCCGTGATGATACTCAAGTGTTTCGGCAGACATGTAAGGAGCAAGCGCATCCAGAGCGTATGGCAGCTCAGGTAATTTAAACATGTTTTCCCTAATCCCTTTTTTATTAACCCTCATTTTATGAGGGGCGTTCCGTTACCGGAGCGTCTTCCAGCCGGGTTTGCACCGCGTAGCTGGCAACCTGATAAACCGTGAGCGCCGCTGTACGAGCCTGCGCTATAAGGTTCTGAATGTCCTGTTGATGTGACAATGAGGGTATTGACTGTTCGCTCAACACATTGACGGCGGGGCGGAGTTGCTCAACGCACGCCAGTCGCGCTTGCAGGGGGAGTTCTGGCCGTTGGGCAAGGTGGGTCAACTTGGTGCATGCATAACGCAGAAAATGCGCTGCTTGGTCCGTCTGTTTTTGGGTCTCCAAGCAGTCAGCCAGATTATGACAAGAGATGACAAAGGCCAGTGGCGCAGAAAGGGGAACACCAGTTTCCTGAAAAATCTGAAGCATCTCCTCTGCCTTGGTCATGGCCTCCGTATATTTTGCGTGTGCGCTCAGAGTGTGCTGCTGAGCGTATGCGGCGTTCGCTTGCTGGGTGAGCATTCGCCATAGGGCTTCAGAGTGAGGCGGCTGGCTAACCTGCTGCATCTTCAAACACTCCGCAAAATAGGATAATCTGCATAAAATAGCATAAACACTAAAATATACAATATGCTATAATTCCATGCGTCATGGCATGGGCCCGTAGGGGGTATGGTGGTAGGATGTTGGCTAAAGGGGATGCCTCAATCAGGGTTTAAAGGGTTGTTTCCTGTCTCTTCTAAGCCGTTATCGGGAATGAAACTATGAACGGAGGACAGGGGAAGCGGGGGATTCCCAAAGCGCGTAAGCAGAGATTTTATGGTGGGATCTGGTGGTGTCTGTTCGGCGTTTTGCTTGCTCCGTTCGGTGCACAAGCGGGTCCTAAGGACACATCTGTGAGAGTCTGCCAGTTTTCTGTAGGGCATCTCGATTTTTGTCAGGTCCCTTATTCGGGGATGGCGGTGGTCAAACAGTCCGGCTCATTACGCCTTTGTTCTATCACGATTGGACGTGTTTCGGTCTGTCAGGGCCCCTATACGGGCCGTACTCTGGTAAAAACGGATCTGGGTTTTTACGAACAGTGTGACATTACTCTCGGCCAGATACGGTTTTGCCATGGTCCGTATACAGGAAAGGCGGTTCTGCAGCCTGAACCACAGTAACCGCCTTTTGTTCTTTCTGCTCCCTCTAGCCAAGGGGAGGGAGCGAGGGACTATTATTCGCTGGTATCTTCCGCCAGACCACGGGAAGCCAGCATGGGGCCGATGTCTGGATCTTTGCCGTAGAATGCCCGGAACATGGGTCCGTAGTCCTGCGTATGGCCACGAGAGAGGATCATGTCACGGAAGCGTTGACCGTTCTGGCGGGTCAGGCCACCGTGCTTTTCAAACCATGCGAAGGTGTCGTCATCCAGCATTTCCGTCCACAGATAGGCGTAGTAGCCCGCTGAATAGCCATTAGACCAGATGTGCAGGAAGTAGCTGGAGCGGTAGCGGGGCGGCACCTTTTCCGTATCCAGCCCCATTTTGGCAAGAGCTGTTTTTTCAAACGTATCCACATCCTGCTTGGGGGCTGTGGCTGTCAGGCTATGCCAGTCCATGTCCAGTTCAGCGGCGGTTACAACTTCACCAAACTTGTAACCTTGGTTGAAAGTTGCCGCTTTTTTCAACTGCGCCACCAGAGTGGCAGGCATGGCGGCCCCCGTCTTGTAGTGGCGGGCATAGTGGGTCAGCACAGTGGCATCAAGTGCCCAGTGTTCATTGAACTGGGAGGGGAATTCCACAAAGTCTCGTGCGACGGATGTACCGGATACAATCGGGTAGGTCTGGTTGGCAAACAGCCCATGCAGCGCATGCCCGAATTCATGGAACATGGTGGTGACATCATCAAACGAGATAAGGGCCGGTTGGCCTGCAGCGGGTTTTGCAAAGTTGGCGACGTTATAGACAACAGGCTTTGTACCCAGAAGAGTGGATTGCCCCACAAAATTGGACATCCAGGCGCCACCGTTTTTATTGTCACGCTGGAAGTAATCAAAATAGATTAGCCCGAGTGCCGAACCATCTTTGTCAAAAACTTCAAAAACCATCACATCAGGGTTATAGACTGGAATATCTGTGCGGCGTTTGAACGTTATGCCGTATAGGCGGTTGGCAGCAAAGAAAACACCATCCTGCAGAACAGTATTCAGCTCAAAATACGGTTTAACCTGATTTTCATCAAAGTTGAATTTTTCCTTGCGAAGCTGGTCTGCATAGTAAGACCAATCCCAAGGCTTGAGCTGGAAGGAGGGAGCGCCGTTTTTTGTGCTTCTGTTGATCAGGTTTTGCAGGTCACTCACTTCCCGTTTCTGCTCTGCCGCGAGAGCGGGAACAATTTGAGAAATGAAGCTGTGAACAGCTTCTGGTGTTTTGGCCATTTGGTCAAAAAGGACATAGCTGGCGTAGTTCTTATAACCGAACAGAGCCGCCTTTTGCGCCCGTAATTGCGCCAGTGTGGCAATGGTCTCGCGGGTATCGTTCTCGCCGCCTTTTTCCGCGCGGGTCCAGGACTGTTCAAACAGTGCCTGGCGTGTTTCCCGGTCCGTCAGGGCTGCCAGTTGCGGCTGCTGGGTGGTGTTCTGCAAGGGCAGAAGCCATTTGTCCGTCAGCTTGCGGTCTTTGGCGGCGTTTAGAGCATTGGTGATGGCAGCCTCATCAAGCCCGGCAAGCTTGTTTTTGTCAGGAACAACCAGAGCCGCAGCTTTGGTGGCTGCCAGAAGCTTTTGCTGAAACAGCGTTTCCAGCTTGGAAAGCCGGGTGTTCAGATCACGTAGCGTCGCTTTGTCTGCGTCGGAAAGCTGAGCGCCTGCGTGGATGAAGGCTTGATAATAGACATCCAGCACCTGCTTCTGCTCTGCATTCAGGCTTAGGGCGTCCTGACGTGCATGCAGATACTGCACACGTGCGAACAGTTTGGGATTCAGATAGATGCTGTCCTCATGCGCGGAGAGCTTGGGGCCGATAATCTCCTGCACTTTGTCCAGAGTTGGATTCGTGTTGGCGGAGTACACGCCACTGAAGGCTTCGTTCACCCGATCCAGCAGACGGCCGGAGCGTTCCATGGCCACAATGGTGTTGTCAAAGCTTGCGGCTTCCGGGTTGCTGGCAATGCGGTTTATTTCGTCCGCCTGTTCAGCCATGCCCTGTTCAAATGCAGGCTGGTAATCTGAATCCTTGATCAGATTAAAGGGGGGGGCATGGTAGGGCAGCGTGCTTTCCGCAGCGAACGGATTGGAGTCTGGCAGGGGGGCGGCGGTCGCGGTAAAAGCCCACCCGGTAAGGCAGGTGGCGGCTGTCATGGCGAGCAGCCAGGGACGGCGGATCATTCTGAATCTCCTAGAGGTCCGGACCCTTGGTAATCCGGTATAACTTTGTCATTCCAAGGTTATGGTTCCTTCCGGTTATGGGGCAGAAACCGGGGTGTCAAGGCAAGCCTGTGTCTTTTATGATACAGATGGAAAAGACTAACAGGCAGAGTGCTTTTTCTGCTCGCAAAAGGCATAAAAACTGAATAAAGACGCTTCGCGCAGTCTATTTCATATTTCGGTTTCCTAATGAGGTATGAATTGAGCGCATGAATTCCCTATAGTTATGCGTTTTTCTGCCAGAAACTGTGTCAAAAATGCAGCATTTCTTGAGCAAAATATTGCACACCCGGAATTTTGGGATCGACCAATCGAAAAATAGGCTCTTAATAAAGGCACCGCTTTTTTAAAAAAGCATTTAACCTTGGTTTCGGGACTATTTTGAATGATACAAGGACATCGTAGGAAGAAGGGGACCTCACTTTCCTTCTCTTTGCTCTACGTCTTGCCTGTTCTGGCGATTAGCACTCCGGCTTTGATAAGCGTTGCAAAAGCTCAAACAAACGCAGAAGTTGCTCCCAAAGCATCTGCTAAAACAAGCAAGGCGAAGAAAGCTCACGCTAAAACTGCTACAAAGGCAGTATCTCAGCCTGCAACGGGCGCTTCTACCACTACATCCGCTACTGTGACGCCTGCTGCATCTGCAACGCAGAGCCAGGCGACTTCCACGGATCAGGATTCCGTAGCGTCAAAAGTTATGAAGCAGGCTTCTGATTCCAGTGCCGGAACGGAATCGAATACAGAAAACGTGACGGTTACGGGTTCGCGTCTGTTGCAGAACCGTCTGACCAACACGATGGCAACCATGGATCTGGAGGGATCGAAGAACCGTTGATTGATGTGCTTGGCGGGTAATTTCTGGCTTTTGGCGATTTGATTGACGGTTTTTGCGATGGCATCCGGTCTGCGTTTTGAGCAGATTGGGAGCTGTTACCCGCTTGATAGCTACGCTGTGGTGCTGATCCGCTGCAGGAAGAGGAAGCGGCGCATGTTGTAGACGATATTGGCCAGCCCGATCCTCATGGTGGCCCGGGTAATACCGACAGTTCGGATGAACAATCCCGTCTGTGATTTCTGGTCGGCAAAAACATGCTCGACACGCGAGCGGATCATGGACTTTCCTGCATTGGACCGCTGGATATGGAGTGGCATGGGTTTGAGATGCGGCTTCTTCCTGTGAACCTTTGAGACAAAGCCATGCTTTTCCATGAAGTCTTCATTGGCTTTTGAGCGATACGCTGTATCAGCCCAGACGCTTGAGGCCGTATTGGTTTTATCCAGCAGCCCCTCTCTCAATCGCGCACCATCACTGGCGGCGGCATCCGTCGTCTTCCATTTTCGGATGAACCGAAACTTCCGATCGATGGAGACGTGGGATTTGTAGCCAAAGAACGGGATGGCAAGATCGCTGGATGGCATGGTTCCATCATCCTGCTGCTTCGCCTTCGTGAACTTCAGCGTCCATCGTGCATGCCTGTCCTTGTGCGACAGTTTGGAGGGCTTGTCCTGCCAGTCTTCAGGAATACGGCCTGCTCGCAGATCCGCTTTCTCTGCGTTTGTATTGCGCT
>VNJV01008546.1:0-11144 GCA_008042635.1 Drosophila nikananu
ACGCCCCTTTGATGTTCGTCCTCCGAGAAGGATGCTGTTGGTGGTTGCCTGAGAGCGGGGAAGGGGCTTCGGGGTCCAACAAATATTTGCTAAATGCAAATTACTTTTGACGCTTGACAAAATGTAAACCTAAGTGAAATGATTGGCTCACCGTTAAGGCAAGGAGGAGTTGGAGTCCTCAAGGGAGTGAAAATGACGAAGAGATCACAGGACTTGCCAAAATGGTTTCCTGTTTTAAAGGTCACCTTGGTTAAATCAGTTTCTGAAGATATTAATAAATATCAAAAGATTATTTTTGAAACTTACAGGGCCAGGAAACCCACTTTGGCAAGCCTTGTTTCCAAGTTTCTAACGAGAAACCTCGGTTTTGCTCAGATTTAGATCGAATCTAAAATGTATCACAGATATTTCATTAACCTGATTTCATTTGTAAACAATATTTAAAGACTGTTTTGATAACTTAAGTGGTCTTAAGCAAACAACAACTTTACGGAGCTCTGAGATTGCACCATTATTTGTTCATTGTTAGCTTGAAATCTTTAGAGACATGCTCAGGTTTTACGATATTAATTAAACCCATCGCTTGCCAGTAACCCAAGCTGAGAGTCCAGTGAGACCCCCAGGAAGTGGCTGCCCGATGCATATGTTGTCGCTGACATCCAGAATGCAAGTTCGCTGCAATTAAACAGTCAATTTGCAGTCTCCCCCGGAATGTTTGAAAATGAATTTTGGGCAAAGGTAAAGTTTGGACGCCGGGAGCTGCAACTGGAGTCGGCGTCAACAAAAGTCGCAACACAAATAGCAAAAGTAAAATGGCGCCAACAACTTTCCCGGGGAACAAGTGCGGCAGATCGGCGGAGTGGCAGGCAAGTGAAGACGCTGACGTTGCGCATTTGCTGTAGATTATTACAAAAGTTTAAATACACAGACACACCGAGTCGACCCAGGGAGCCTCTTGTGATTATAGTGCCCATTGCCCTCAGGTGATGTGACTGAGTTTTGCTTGTCGACCCGACCCACAGGTTTCCAAGCTGCCAGGTGAGACGGGCTGCAAGGGCGACCAACCAGACGCTGGGGTCCCAGCGACACTCAAGGAGTTGAATTGAGTTCGAGTTGAAGCTTTTAAATAGCCTTGGCAGTTGCAGTTGTTTCCACAGTTTTCCCCCAAGCAGTTTCCCTTTTTTTTGCCCCCCATAATGGGGTGGAAGCTGGGAGAAGGTCGCAGCCAGTGGGTGGTGATGGCAGGTGGGATAATCAGAACACCAAGTCAATTGTTCTTCAGAATTTATAAGCTGGCGGCGGGGCAGAGAGAGTTTCCGTGACTGTTCGACAGGTAAATTGTATTGAGCAGTAGATTATCATCTATCAATAATTTAATAATAATAATTTAACTTAGAAAACTAGAAATGGTTAAATGTGAAGATAGATAATATTTAACTAAAGGGAAAGTAAGTTGATTTATAAAATATTAAAACGAAATATATATTTGAAGTTTATATCCCCAATTGACAAATACAAAATATAATGAAAACTGTTAGTCTGTCTTTTCATATATAATATATTGACTTAACTTGCAACTTATACAATATAATAACTATTCAATGACAAATATAAAACAAATATTAGATATTAAAATGGATATGCAGCCAAACCTGCCAATCAGCGCTTCTCGCCCCCAATCCTTCATTTATTTTCCATGTGAGCTTTTCCCAAATCATTCCCCATTTCCACTTCGTGTATCTTTCATCTCGTGTCGCCAAGCATTTAATTTTGCTTACCTCCCACAATTTCCCCCCTTGCCTGCTGTGTGTGTCTGTTGGTGGCGTTTACTTTCGTTTTAATTTGGCAGCCCGCATAATTTTGCTATGATTTGCACTTCTTAATTAATTATTTTTCGCTTTCTTTACCCAAAGCGGATTTGAAGGAGCTGCGTCAGCACATGTGCCCGTGTGTGTGTGAGTGGGTGAGTGCTGGGTGGGGAACCCTTTCTCTGAAAACAAACTTCGGGGAAAACTTTCTCATTTCTCCTTCACAGCGCCAGTACAAAGGAGTGGTTATTAACCGGAAGACGGAATCCGGGGAAATCTTGCCTTTGTTTAGGCCTTGCGAGTAAGGAAATGGTTGGTATCTCGATGCCCTTTGTAAGCAGCCACAAATTATCATTTGACTTTCGATGCCATTTGTAAGTCGATTCAGATTTAGATTCAGTTTGAATATTTGAAAAATTAAACACTGAAAACATTCTAAGACTAAAATATATATTAAAGAATAAGTTTACTAAATGCTTACACTGTTTTAAAAATTTCCTTGTTTTCTAGTGTGGCATTCAGATAATTTATTTGTTTTTCTTTATAATAATGTGACTTTTTTTTACATAAATTATAGTTGACTGTGTATTGTTATACCATGTACCGTAGGTACAAAGGTATATTAATTTCGTGCAAATGTATGTAACAGGCAGAAGGAAGCATTTCCGACCCCATAAAGTATATATATTCTTGATCAGCATCAACAGCCGAGTCGATCTAGCCATGTCTGTCTGTCCGTCTGTGTAAACGCCTAGATCTCAGCAACTATAAGAGCTAGAGTCACCAAATTCGGTATGTAGGTCGGAATGTTTTGCAAGCAGATCAAGTTTGTTTCAGATTTAAAAATTTCCCTCCCACTCCCCCGCAAATCAATAAAATCAATAAATCAATAAACGCCTAGAGCTCAGCAACTATAAGAGCTAGAGCCACCAAATTCGGTATGTAGGTCGGAATGTTTTGCACGCAGATCAAGTTTGTTTCAGATTTAAAAATTTCCCTCCCACTCTCCCGCAAATCAATAAAAACGTTTTGCAGCCGCAAATATTACCATATATCTTTCTTTTTGTGCATAGGCATGCATATTTAGAACATGTATCAATACCGAAAATCTGGTAAAGATCGGATGAAAAACACAAAAGTTATTTACTTATCAGTGTGTTATCTATTTGGCAGCTAGCAACAGGTGCATACCAAAAACAACAACAAAACTGATGAGCGCAAGAAACTAACTCCCGTGCGCAAAACAGAGAGGAGGGGTTATCTCTGTCTCAGTCTTGCACACGCAAGTGCATGAGATGGTGGTGGTTTTGCAAAGAGCGAGTTTGTTTACATTTCTCTAATAGGCAAAAGTCGCAATAGGCAAAAGCGGCGATATATTTTGGTACATGGTTTATAACAGTCGTTCACGAACGACTGTAGCTTTCTTACTTGTTTTTATTTTTGTGCACATGAAACCCATTTACATTTCTTAAAAACAAACAGCGTATTATTTGAAGATATTCGGCTAATTAGCTCCCAAATTTTTAATTTTAAGATTTCGAAATTTCTCCAATCAAGTCAACCTCAAAGCACTTTTGTCGCCTCCACGTGATTGTTGCCTAGCTCACCTCTCGTCTACCCCACGAGTGCGTTACATTGGCAAAAATCAATGTAATAATCCGCATTCAATGGAAAAGGCTTAGCTCAGCTAAATCCCCCAGCTCATGGCAATTGACAGGAGCCGATGCGTTGCCGGCAACCAGAAACAGACATGGAAAATCCATTTTATCTTGTTTTATTTTTCCTTTGCTAGCAGGGCAACCCGATGCTTTTTTCTATTAGTTCTGATTAAGCTTTTGTCGATTCGTTCCATTGTCAATTGCATTTGGCGTTGGCTTTGGCTTTGGCGTGAATGCAAATTGGGATCCGACAGCTGCTCATTACTTAGCCGCTTAACCACGCGTCGCTTTTGATTTGCATTTGGGTTTGGCGATTAAAGCTGCGCTCGAGCGTCACCTGGCGCGCACGGAAATTGAAAATTTCGCGGGGGTGGCGAATGTCAAAGTGCCAGCAGCCACGCCCCCACCGCACGGCAGCCACTGTGTCCCGATATAACCCACATTGCCCACAGTCACACGCAGAAGAATCCGACGTTCGACATCTCCATTCGATTCACCATCTCCGTTGGCATCTGGCAGCGCCATCTCTGTCGCACATCTCATCCATCGCAGGGGCATGTAAATTGCTCTGGCAAACAAATCACGTAAACCTACACTGTCGGAAAAATCACTTGTGCAAAATCAGAAAGTATTTCTCGCTTTTCCTCCAAAATCGTTGCGATAAGTACCACTCTGATATATTTTAAGCTTGATTAACTCAATTTAGACAGCAATACAAGTATCTCTGTTATTGTTCATTATTATAATTTAATTTTAAAGAAGTATCCCTAAATCACAATAATTTCCCCCTGTGTATTGCGTATACGCCGTGCAATGCGCTTCGCCCTCGTTCCGCTGTCGTCATATCAAGAGCCAGAAAAGGCAGCTGGATTTTTGCGGTCTGTAGCTGAAAGGCTAAGCAACCGCATTGAGTGACTGAGTGCCGTTATTTGGCCAAGGCCCCCCTTCCGAGCCCCGGCCAGGATCCAGACTCCTGGATGCGGGATCCATGGGGGCTAAGCAACCGCAACCGGAAACGGGTCCGACCAAACGCCTCGCTCGCTTTGTCTGCTTGGATTTCAGCGATGTACTCGCACAGACACACTCATTTCCTGTCGGATTCGACATCCGAGTCCTTTAAGAATTTACTGCTCCATTGGCATGTGCATATGTATTTTGTTCACACTTATGTACCGCAAATATCGAAAAGAGCAGCGAATATTATCAAAGAACCTTGAAATAGAAGGAACATGAACGTGAATAGGGGGATATTTGGTTACCTGAGCTCGATATATTGAGATCTTTCTATAGTCAAAATTGTACACAGGCCTCTTGGTAAATCATAGGTATATAGTACTATAGGCAGAAACTCCAGCAACGCATTTATTTATTAGAAAATCATTTAGTTTCCAATACTCAACCAGTGTAAGAGTCTGTTTATGTGACGTCATTATAATTTGTTCCTTCGAGCCGGATGGGCCATAGATAAAAATACAATTAATAGATTATTTTGAAGATATTTATGGTATTTATAAAGACATGTGGCTTGCAGGTAACTTTCCTGTAACCTCCCAGCTAATTCACTTCCCATTTCAATTACAAGAATACTATTATATTATGTAAGCTCTGCCTAATGAAGCACAATGCACCGCAGCCCTCAAACCCGCTAATCATTTCGCAAACCCTAATGGAAAAGTCTTGGTAATTACTTGAAAATATGCATTAAAAACTTTTTGCCCGCAGCGCCAGCAGACGATAATAAAGAAGATTCCGAGGGGGAGAGTGAGGGGTTTCGGGCACAGGACTTGATATTGAATCAATTAAAAGAAAGACTCGACAAGGCAATGATGCAACAAATTAAAACGCATACGAAGCGAGCTAATGAAATTCTAAGGCTCGAATGGTTAGGAAAACCACCTCCCACAAAGAGTGAGCGAGTGGTTGCTAAGAGTTTGGGGACTCTTCCCTTCTTCATCTGCAGACAAGGGCGGAAATTACCAAAAAATTGTGCCGAGCAGATGAGCAACAACAATAAACTTGGCCCGAAAAATTAAGGCAAGTGGAGTTAAAAGTTAAGCCAACAAATGAAGATGGTGAATGGGAGTGGGAATCGGATAAGATGCGAAGAGGATTGGAAAGGGAGACGAGATGGGTAGAGGCGAACGGGTAGTGCAGGCAGGGATCCTGAGCTTGACGTATGGCCTATCTCACATACATACTTATATACACAGGACCAAATAGAGCTAGGCTAGTGACAGACTTAAGGGCATCGATTATCTGTGTCATTGAAAATATATGTCAAAGGACGCTGTTAACAACACATTAGATGAAAGTCACAATCGTTTAAGAACAGAATTTCTTGTTGAGATATACATAATCTCTGTGTGATTTCAATAATGTATAATCTGATTATAATATCTTAAACTATCACATTATCTATTTAGTATATAAGTGCATTCCATCAATAATCTAGCTTCAATGTTTTATTTATGAAGACACTTTCTGTTCTGGTAATAAAAGCAACCACCCTTTCAACTTGACCCTGTCAAGTATTTTGCTTATGGGTTAAAGTACCTTTACCTTAATTTCTCTCCGTGTACATGTGAACACACCCCATTCGCAGACTCACACAGAGACAGATGCCGGGGCCAACTTCAAGCGCAATTTTACGCAACAACAAAAAGTTTAATTGAGGATAAACTTTGCTGCGTTTGCGCTGCTGTTGAAAATCAACCAACGTCGACATGGAAAATTTCCCTCAGTCCCGGGAAAATCCGGGAAGTTCGCGGCGCAGGGGGCGGAGGCGGAGGAAAGAGGCTTTACTAGTGTAGGAATTGCGTGTATGTTTGCCTCTTATCTCTTGTGCTGTTTAAGTTTTCGCTTTCTACCCGGCATTACTTTCCTAATTTCCTTTTTTTCTGTTGTTGCGCTGTTTGCGGGCAAACTTCAGCTTTAAGCCCCTACATCAACACTAATTTCCAGGCTTTAAGAAACCGGAGGGAGGGGGAAAACGAAAATAATTTCAACATTTATTGGTCATTCATTGCGCCTCGCTTCAGCCATTGTTAGTCAGGTGCCAAATGGATGGCAAATAAAAAACCGAATCCCTCTCCAGCAGCCAGGCACCGCTTTGTCCCCGAAAAAACCAAATACCAAGGAATTGTGCCATAATTCTTGGAACCGAAGACCCAGCCAATGTAGGGCAATGAAACACAAATGACCTGAATAAAAGCCGGCAAAGCGACACGAGCGATTGACTCTACCTGGGTGCTCCTTTCCCATAGAGGGAACCAGCGGATTTCAGAGCAAACTGAATGAAAAAGGTGATGGAGAACCCATGGCACACGAATAAGGCGAAAGTTTAATACTCTACAAGTTGAAATACTGAGAAAGTTAATAAATTCATGTATGTAAAAAACTTGCTGCATGTTAGCTGCACCTTTCTATTTCCTTTTATTACCTCAGTTTCTGATCTAGTAAAAATTATTAAGAAATAAAACAAAATTCTTAAACGCCCCATAGCCCTAAAGCCTTTCCAACTTGGCCCTATTTACCCTATCCATCCCAACAAAATCCATCTCCCTCATGGTGAACAAACAATAAGGCCAATTTTTGTTTACCAATTTAAACGATTTTTATTAAGGACTATCAGTCATTGAACACACAATCGGTTACTTAATCCCTGGGGTCTCTGGAATAATATGTGCCTTTTCACCACAAGGTGGGCGCAGCATAGCCCAACGGAGCCGGGGCATAGGCCAAGGGAGCAGCGTACTTGGCCAAAACTGGTGCAGCGTAGGGATGGGTGTAAGGTCCAACGAAGGGGGTGGCAATGGGAGCTGCGAGTGGAGCGGCCACAGGAGCCACTGTCTTGAAGATGGGGGCGGAAGCCAGCGGTGCAGCCAAGGGAGCGGCAAAGGGAGCAGGAACTGGAGCAGCCAAAGGAGCAGCAAAAGGAGCAGCCACTGGAGCAGCGAAGGGAGCAGCCAAGGTTCTCAGGACCGGAGCAGGAGCCACAGCCCTCACGATGGGAACTGGAGCCGGAGCCACAGGAACTGGCACGGGGGCAAGCACCGGGGCAGCTGCAATGCCATTGAATGTCCTGGCAACCACCTGGCTGCTGGCGGCCGTGACAACAGGAGCAGGAGCGGCGATCAGCGGCGGTGGAAGGGCAGCCAAGGGAGCAGCCAGAGGAGCATGGAGCAGTCCCGGCTTGCCAGCGACGGAGGCAATCACGGCGCAGATGAGAACGGCCTGCAGAAAAATGACAACAATTAGATAATCCGTAGGAAGCAACTAAGCAGCCAGGTGAGAAACTAACGTATTTGAACATGGTGAAGATTTCTTTGCGTTTGATTTAAAGCTGTGCTTCGGTTGGTTCGAAAGCAAAGAGCTGACTGATGACAAGCGAATGCGGCCACTTGCATATTTATACAGCTGAGTGGCCACCGCGGCGGCTACTTAATATTCCGAAGGCACTGCGGCCGTTGGCCCATTATAAGTGTCTGAGAAATATTAGTTGGTAGCTCTTCGGGCTTTAGGTCTTCGAGGGCCAGTACAAAACCCGAAGGGCAGCCAATTGCACTGGCTAATTATACAGATATATGTAGGTGTGGACTGCAATTTCGTTATCTGGCGCAAAATAACCCATTTGGTTCATGGGGAGCCATTCAAAACACCAAGTTGGCCAATAGGTTGTGGGCTGGGCCTTCGAACCGGACACGTGGCTAGACCTTTGACCGCAGCTCCTGCTGGAAATTTATTTTGCAAAAATAGAGCTAACAATAATTCAAGTGAGCATTTCCAGCACATCGGAATCCTTTGTGTCTGGCCAGAGGCATTTCCAGGGCGAACCTGTTGGTATCCACAGAACACGAGCATGTGTGGACTAGTCTCAGGCACTCGGCCAATTAAGCATTTTGAGCACGTGCCGACTTTGGCCGGCAGTAGAAAGCACACATGAACGCACACGACCGATTTTGGGAACTCCTCCACTGGGCGGTGACATTACAACATTTATTGTTTTGGCCATTCGGGTCAAGGTTGCAGGGCGGTTGCGGTTGACTGACCTCAGCTATTTGTTTAGAGAATTAAAGAACGGCTTGCCTAATTGACAGTGAAAGTAAACAATTGCATAGGGAACAATTTCGGTGCTCACTTGTGGACTTCCAGGTTTAGTTGTTACGTTGCACAATGTCAGGGCTTGACCTCCTTTGAGTGGGAAAAAGTTGGAAAATTACATTTGTAATAACGAATACGTTTACAGGCATTTATTGGTAAGGGTTTTACAAAGTTCAAGCTGACATGTCATTGCCGCCACAGTTAATATTTTGCAACTAAATAAATGCCAGAACACATGAGTTGAGTAGAAGTTAAAATTTTCCAGCAGGTTCATAATAATTTTACGATGCTTTCTAAATTAAACCACATTAAAAAAAATTAACCAAGCCATTAAAAGGTAATTTTTTAAGCAGAAGAAAATATGTTCATAAACAAGAACATCAAATTTGCAAAAAAATAATGGATTTCTTTCCATAAGTACAATTTCCTTTAAATTTTTTAATATGACTCTTAAGAACACCATTCCCTATATGCGTTTTATTTCCGTATGTGCTAAAACTTACGTGAATATGCGATACATAAGGCGATGGACACGTTATTTGGTTCTTAAATTATGTATGTATATAATTACATACTATTGAATTCCATTACTATGTCACATGGTATGATTTCCATGGGCTGCCGGCAATCACTCTTGAATAATTCTGGAATAAACTAGAGAAACCTTGATTTAGCTTCACTTTCAGCTTCATTTAAGCATTTGCCGTGGAGCCACGCATATAACAGTTAGTTGGAGAGCTGCACACACCGAATACTAATTTTTTTGGTGCGATGTCCGTCACGTTCGCTTTCGAATCCGCCGTAAAATAAAGCGAATCCTAAGAGCGGTCATCACATCTCTCCGTTTTTTTCAAGGTTAATTAAACTAAAGCTTTCATTCAACGCAGAATATTTGGTAATTCTTTGCACCGAGAAGGTTCAAGGTTAAAACCATTTTTAGATTGGATTAATTTTAGTAAAGATAAATACTTTATTTATTATATATGTACATATATATAAGCCTTATAAGAGGTTACCAAAATAAATCAAATTAAACTACCATCAATCCATATTAAATTGAATTCCTTGACTTGTTTATTAGTAAACCTCAAGAGTTCATTTACCTCGATGGCCTTGCAACCTTGACACAGTTACATATTTGCACCACATTCAAACTTCAAAACAAACCATTTTGGTTACACTTGAAAGTCACGCACCCAGCAACTGTCCGCGGTATCCAATAGCTTGTCCAGCGGCTACGTGAGGTGCATTCAAAACGAGGAAGTGGAGTACTGGACTGTCATTACTCTTGTTTATGACCACTGCCCACAGTCAGTTGCTAATTCAATTAAAACGGTCCCATCAGTGCAAATCATCTTTTCCCATCGAAGCCAGTAACAAAAGCGTTTTTAGATTTAATTTTAATTTTTTATTGGTTGTTCTTAAAGAAGAATGGGACCACCAGCTGGCAGTGCATTGTAGGCCAGTGGAGAAGTGTAAGCCAACGGGGAAGAGTAGGCCAAAGGAGCAGCCAAGGGAGCAGCGGCATACTTGGCAATCACGGGAGCAGCCAGTGGAGTGGCCACGGGAGCGATCACTGGGGCAGCTGCAATTCCATTGTAGTTCCTGGCGATCACCTGGCTGCTCGTGGCAGTCACCACAGGAGCAGGAGCGGCTACAACAGCAGCAGGGGCAGCGTACGCCAGGGGAGAACTGTATGCCAAAGGAGCAGTGTATGCCAGGGGAGCACCCAGGAGTCCTGGCTTGGCGGCAGCGCAGGCAACGAGAGCGAGGACAACGACGGCCTGTAAAACAGAAGGGGGATTAGACAAACTCCTTAATGGTTCCATCCTAGAGATCTTACGGATTTGAACATGTTGGAAGTATTGTTTGTTTTGCTTCTGTGGAAGGCTGGTAACTGTTTGATGTCCCACTGCTCCGACTCGAGCTTATTTATATCCAAAAACCGTCTTCAGCCGTGACGCATTTGGTTCATTGAAATGCTCGATCGGTATCCCGTTACCATTTGCACTTTACCATTGTTTATGTGGATTCCCACTGCTTAATGTAACTGCAGGTTTCTCGTAAATTTGTTACCCAAAGGTCATAGTCGAATCCCGTCGCTGCGCTAGAGGGAGTATAAATAGCTGCATAAATGGTGCTAAACGGCATCAGACAAGTTCAAGTCTCCGAGCTGCAAGCACCAATCAAAGCAACATTATGTTCAAATCCGTGAGTTTTGACTCTGGAGAGTCTGGATAATCTGCCCTNAATCCCGTCTCTGCGCTAAAGGGAGTATAAATAGCTGCATAAATGGTGCTAAACGACATCAGACAAGTGCAAGTCTCCGAGCTGCAAGCACCAATCAAAGCAACATTATGTTCAAATCCGTGAGTTTTGACTCTGGAGAGTCTGGATAATCTGCCCTAACGCATTTTCCTCTACAGGCTGTTGTCATCCTGGCCATCGTTGCCTGCGCTGCTGCCAAGCCAGGACTTCTGGGTGCTCCTCTGGCATACACTGCTCCTTTGGCGTACGCTGCCCCCGCTGCTGTTGTGGCCGCTCCTGCTCCTGTGGTGACTGCCACGAGCAGCCAGGT
>VNJV01008547.1:0-16746 GCA_008042635.1 Drosophila nikananu
GGTGGTGCTCAACTGAGCCACACCTTTATGTGCGTTGGCTTGGGGAGTGCTAGTGCTAGCGCCCCCCTCGGATATTAACGGAGTGTTGGCGACCGGGCTTGGCCTCAACAACTCGTCTTCGTCAATATCCGACGTTTCTTGAGAAGCTAAGCCCTGCCTAGGCATTAGCAACTCCTCCTCGTCCATCTCTGACATTGTGCGGGGTTTAGCCTCCCCCACGAGGTCCGAAGCTTGGCTTTGGGAGTTCATGGTCATCATCATAATCGCCCGCTTTGCTCGACCTGGCAAGCGCAGCGGGCCAGAGGGGGTTTGGGGCATTGAAGAAGGTCGACCGCGGCTTCACCCCAAAGCCGCGGTAAGGCATCTTACGACCCAGGGTTGCCCGGCCCTGAGAAGGCTCCGTTCGGACACAGCTGGATTAACCCCTCAGCTGCGAACCTGTAAGCCAGCGGGCACGGGTCGCTTAACACGCCTGGCTTGAGGGGAGGCCGTTTTAAGACATACCTAGGTCTCGGTAAGGAAATGAAGTCACAGGAGTTATTAGATGGAGGATTCACAGGGAATTGCTCGCATTAGCCGTACCGTAGTACGTTTCCAGGAGGTACCACGCGGAGGACCTTCTCCCAAGGAGAAGGTGGTGTCTATCATACTGATATTATCCTACGAGTCGACTTGGTGCACCAGTAGAGCCAAGGAATATCCATCAACAAATACTCTGCTGATCTTGCCTTGGTCTGATGCACCCTTACCACCCACCCACGGTTAGCTAAAGAAGGTAAGTTAATTAGAAGGAGTCTACTAGAGTACGAGGGTAACCTCTGGTTTGGATCCCAGTTCAAGCCGCGTAAAGCGAAATGTAAAAAGTTCTTCTGAACTGATTCAATGCGATTACTGTGGACCCCATACTGAGGGCTCCAAACGCAAGATCCATATTCTAAGATAGGACGAACTAAAGAAATATATAAGGATTTTGTAACATAGGGGTCATTGAATTCTTTCGACCACCGTTTAATAAAACCAAGCACACCTCTGGCTTTATTCACCATGCACGAAATATGATCAATAAAGTCAAGTTTAGGATTCAGGCGGACACCCAAATCATCGACTATAGCAATTCTTTCCAAAGAGCAGCAGTTCAGCGTGTAAGTCGCAAGCTTGGGAGCGACACGGGAGAATGTCATTAGCTTGCATTTCGAGCCGTTAAGGTTTAATAAGTTTATGCGGCACCATGTTTGAAAATTGTTAAGATCTGTCAGTAAATCCGACTGGCAGGAAGCATCCTTATATTGCACGCAAAGTATGTTGATCAGTTGAGTTGATCAGAACTTTGGGCAGGTCGTTAATAAATAATGTAAACAACAGGGCACCCAAATGGCTCCCTTGCGGGACGCCATAAGTAACCCTGAGAACATTGGATAAAGAATTTTTAAAGAGGACCTTCTGCCATTCAGATAACTTGAGATCCAACTAAGAAGATCAACTATGTATGTATAGAATTCTGTTGAAGTAGATCACACCAGGGACCGACGCCATTAGTTGTGAAATTATCTGTGACGCAGAAAACGAACGAATTCTCATAGCGGAAATGGAGAGAGGTTCAGCTCTTTGCGGATCATGTTGTGAGGTAGTTATCTGGGCTGGGATAGAGACTCAGTCCCGCCAGGGTCTCTCTACAGAAAATTTATAGAAATATGGGACAATGTGACTACGATGAGACGGTGGACTGACGTGGGGTGAAATTTTGTCAGCCACCGGGTTACACAAAAAAAAATATGTTGCTAGGGCGTAACAGAGGGAAGGACCGAATTAGCCTTCTCGCATGTTCGTGGCCGGATGGCCGAGGAAGAGAAGAAATAAGAAAAGATAAATCCGAATTTTTCCCGAGGTCCGAAGGGCCGCTAAACCGACCAGCACGACGGTAGCTCTTTTGCACTAGTTAAGTTTAAATTCTTATTCTATATTCCGACATCTTCCCATTTTTTTTTTCTCACAGTGTATGCTTCACTATGTTCATCATTTTCCGTTAGGTGTTTTAAAGATGTTCGATAGTTTCCATTTCCGTTTCATTTCCTATATTTACTTTTCTTTGCTATTTTTATTTCCCATATAACAAGAAGAACAATTTATTAAATTTCGTTTTCATCATCATTATAATTTTTCTTGTTTTATTTCTCTAAACATTATTTATTCTTTCTTCGGTGCACTCGCTTTCCTTTCATTTTCTATATTTACTTTTTAAGATTTCCTAGTTCATAATTTTTCATAATTTCTTCAACTTCCACATTTTTTCCTCACAGTGTATTTTTACATATTTTTCCCTACCTCGTGGGTTTGTAATTTCATATTTCACAATTTTTTTTATATACATATATTTTCCGAGGTTTTTCTTATTTCACATTCTTTCGCTCAGTGTATTTAGGTTAGGTCAAAACATTTTTTTGCATATTCTAGAGTCGGTCTGACCGCACTCTCCGGTGACCACCGCAACGAGGGCTCGCAAAGATTTATTTTACACACATATATGCTAGCCACCTCGTTGCGGTTTCACTACCACTCACCCGTCCCGCTCCAGCACACACGCATGGACTGGCTCCGTCTCGCCGCTGGTCCTGGGCCAGACATCGCCGTGTCCTCCTGATCTCCTTGCTGCTCCAAACGCTCGTCTCCACTTACGGTGGTAGTCGCCGGCCCGTATTTCCTCGTCAAGAAAAATCCTAAGCTCTAACTTCTTGCACGCACACGCGACCTTTTGTCGCCGATCTCCGGGGTTTGCTTCCGTCTTCAATCACTGCGTAACTCGAACTCCACTCTGCTTCGCTTCGCGAAACTTCTCGCGGAGTTTCTTATCGACTTCTTCCAGAAGTTTACCGTACGATCGGCCGTTCCCTCTTTGTCGCTCTCCTTGGCGCTTGTACATTTTCGGGTGGCGTGATCTAGCGCTCACTCGCTCTCTCCTTTACTTTTCCCTTCTTGGCGTAGGTCATGGTAAGTTTCGCTGCGTGTTCTTGTGTGTATGTGTTTTTGTGCTTTAGCCTTCCAGGCTAACGGAGCGAGCTCGGTTAGGGATGATAGTTTTAACTATCGTATGTGGCTGGCGTAGCCTTAATCTAATTAATCTTTATCTTAACTATATCTTGTTAACCCTAGTCATTATGTTTTTACTTATATTATTTATTTACATTTAATATTATTATTGGTTATATTATTATTTACACTTATTTATCCTAATTATTATTATTATGATTATATTATTTATTCTTATTATTATTTTTATTATATTATTTATTTTCTTGTGGGGACTTGTTCCTCACAATGTAATAAGAGCGGTCTATCCAGTGGCGTCCAAAACTGGGTGCAGTGCGACGTCTGCAAGGTATGGTACCACTTCGCCTGAGTTGGAGTCGATGCCTCTATTGCACAGTTACAATGGACGTGCGACTTGTGCAAACATGTCGACGATACCCCTTCCATTTCAGAGCAAGCCGCAAGCAAGTCAGATGGAGACTTAATACAAATTGAATCCCATCCAAATAAGCCAGGTGAGATATCATTGACTCCATGCTCAAAAAACTTGATGATAGAGATGCTAGAAGATGCCAAGTGGAAAAGAAATATATCGAGCAGGAATACGCAATACTAGCACTGCAGCAGGGGACACTGGAAAGGAACATCTTATCATTTGGACCAACTGCATCCCAACTAGCAGCCAGCAAATATTACCAGCGGATATGCCGACTTTCAATGGCAACCCAGAAGACTGGCCAAGACTGGCTGCTCGGTAGCCGGATTTTCAGACGCTTAGAACATGCTTCGTCTCTAGAAGTGTCTCAAAGGAAAAGCCTAGGAATTGGTTCGTGATAAGCTGCTACTGCCGGCACTCGTCCCGGAGGTTATCAAGACGCTGAAACCTTCTTTGGGCGACCGGAACAGATCCTCGACCGGCTCACCGACAAAATCCGTAAAATAACTATACAAAAAATAGATTGGAGTCCCTAATCGAATTTGCGATGGCAGTGCGCAACGCGTGCGCCACAATGGAGGCCTGTAACCTGTACGCACATCTTGACAACCCAATGCTTTTGCGCGAACATGTTGACAAGTTGCCAACTCATCATAAATTAAGGCGGGCCATGCATCCACGCAGTGCTTCCATCCCTTTTGTTAAATCCTTTAGCGACTGGATATACAACTTTGCAGAAGCAGCCTCCACAGTCATACCTGCACAAAACTCATGGAGCGTGAATACTCATACGCACTCGACGAATGGAGAATTGTGTGAGTCCGAAGACGATCAGGAGGAAGACGCCAAATCTAACCCTTCATGCGTCAAGTTCAACTCCACCGAACATTACGCCGCCCAATGCGAGAAATTTAAAAGCTTGCCAGTTTCGGAGCGAAATCGTATAATGAACGACGCCAAGGCCTGATACAGATGCCTAAAGATGCACGGTCGCAATCCAAGCACCACCCTCTCAACGAGCCTATAGCCTCAAAATGTACGCTTGGAGGAGTATTCAAGGCACAAGTAATGGCACCTGAAAATATTCCATTCATCACTGAGTTTGCAATTGGGACGACATCGACAAGACGATAAGACAAAGGTTCAACGCAGACGAAAGCTAAAACAACTCGAATGCCTTCGACAAAAAATTAACAAGAATTCAGATAAAATATAAGGCCAAATTAACAACCAAGGCGACAAAAACTACGCTTTAATTCAAACGCCTGTGAGGAGTGCCTCACCCCTATTTTGTAAATAATGTATATATATTTAAGTTAGCAATAAGTTAGGTTTAGGAGACAATTAGAAGACCCACGAAGGGCACCTGTAAATAAGCTAGGAGGTAGGGAAAACCCTACACCCGCCAACAACATCGACATAGCCGGTCGAGCATCACTGGCACACGCCAGCAACATCGCGAGCACACACGGCCCGCAACATCGCAGGCAACGCCAGCAACATCGCGAGCACACACGGCCCGCAACACCGCAAGCAACGCCAGCAACATCGCGAGCACACACGGCCCGCAACACCGCAAGCAACGCCAGCAACATCGCGAGCACACACGGCCCGCAACATACGCCAACAACATCGCAAGAAAACGGCCCGCGACATCGCGAGCACATACGCCAGCAACATCACCTCTCAGAGAGGGAGAGAGCCCGCCCGCAACATGGCCGAAGAGCCCACCACCACACAGACGACCACCCGAAAGCTCAAGAGAGAGAGCCCCGATCGGGAAGTGCGCGTGCCGAAGAAAGACGGCGAGAACCACGGCAGGGGCAAAAGCTCTGCGAGAGAACATCGCAAGCATCGGCAGAGGAAGGGCCCGAGCAGCGTCGCCACGAGCGATCGCTCTCTTACCTCGGCAGCCTTCAAGCAGAACGGACGTGCGACGCTCTTCCCGCAAGAAAATAAGTACCGACGGCATTTTTGACTCTGAGGCCACATGGACATGGAGTCCAGCGCCCAGGGCTAAAGGAGGGTGAGCCGGCCTAGCGGCCCCCGCGACATGGGAGCCGGCGGTGTGGGCAAGGTAGGAAATCGGGAATAGGGAAAGTTAGTTGGAAATAAAACACAAATCACAAAATCCGACGGCATTTTTTTTACGTTCATCCTTGCAGCTCCTTCTCCTTCTCTTCCTTTCCCAAGAGCCCACTCCTGGGCGGACTGGGACCCGGCACCATGGTAAACAGGGCCGGGTCTCCGGTTCCGCAACCCTTCCCGTAGCGGCGGAGGCCGAGACTTGGAAGCCGGCACCATGGTAAACAGGGCCGGCTCTCGGGTTTCGGAGAACCTCGTGGATCAAAGGGTCGGCACCATGGTAAACAGGGCCGGCTCCCAGAACCCGAGACCCTCCTCCACCTTTGGCTCCGGATCAGGGCATCGGTACCACGGTAAACGGGGCCGATTTCCCGGTTCCGCGGCTTCGCTCGGGGTCGAAGCGCCGGCACCATGGTAAACAGGGCCGGCACTAAGATCCCGGGATTCCCTCCCAGCTTCGGCTCCGGACCACGGCCCGGCACCATGGTAAACAGGGCCGGGTACCTGACCACGCCCCCAAGGGCTCCGACGCGGCTCCCGGCTCCGGCCGGCCGCTTGGACCGCTCATCCGTCTGTCCCAAAATAAATGCAGTCCTACACGGACCGTCCTTTCCCAAATTTTCCTCCTAAAAGTAAATACGCGCTTTCACCAGCGCCATCCCCGTTTCCCCTGCCTGTCTCACTATAAATAATGGGGGAACTCTGAGCCGCTGAGGATATCCCAGCCTTAGAATAGATCGCTTCCTCACACGCCAACTAGGCGAAAAAGGTTTAAAAGTGCTGACTTTTGAAAAAAGGCGTTACCGCATGATTTGCGGTAATTGGATGCGGTCACACTTAAGAAAACACTGGCCGCGAGCAAAGACAAAGTTTTTTAAAGATGCTAATTTTCTGTAAAAAAAACTTAAAATTAAATATATATAAATAAAGTGACTGCTACAAAAAGTTGTCGACCTAATATTCTCGAAAGCCGAACTCATCAGTGCCTCACATATACATTTTCAAAATTTCAAATTAATAATAACAAAGCAGGATAATCGGCACTCGGAATTTTTAATACCATTGTAGATTGCAAATGGTTCATTTATAATCCATCCATATCTAATATAATTCGAATTATAAATACATATCTTTATGGAAAACCGAGTAAGTAATGTCACCTTTTACATTAAATGTTTTGCATTATTCTTTACATGGATCGGTTCTAGGATTCTGATAAAATGAAATGCAAATGCAAATATTACAAAATGAACATATCTAGAGTAGATCAAAGTAATTTGAAAAACAGGAAAGATTTTTTTTATTAGTTTACTTTAAGCTAATTTAAAATGGTCATGACTCGAAGTACATAAAATGTTATTTCCTTTGAGGGAGTTGTGTGATTTTTGGCTGGCTCCGGCTAGCTCTGTCTTCGAGCATTTAAAGGGGGTTTTACTTACAATTTTTTTTTTTAATTTTTTTTAAATACTAGGATCTGCGGAATACGCCATATTAAGGGTTTGGTAAAATTCGCATTCCTTTATGGGTAAACGAAGCCCGAAAGATTGCCACCTCTATACGTTTCTACCATTTCCCTATCTTTAAACGCGTAAAATCGCCTTTTTGAAACTTTCTGGTATCACTTCTACCAATAATTTTAATCGAATCGAACCAATTTTTCCCCCACTTCTTTATCAAACAATTCTCTATGCTTCTCCGAGAATGATTTTTTTTTTTTAATTTTTTGTTTATTTTTTACACCCTCTAAAGCTAAGCAGCGCAAAAATGTTTATTCTTTTGAAGTGTGACAGCTCTTTGTACTCGTTGTTCCGCATTTTATGAGGGCCAATGACGCGGTCATACTTTGTTGACAACCGCCAATATTTAAACGAAAGACACGATCATCCTTTTATTATTCGTTTTAGATTAATAGTTGTCCTAAACGCTATTGACATGCGTTCTGGCAGTTGCGCCTTCCTTGGACAACTCCTAGTACATGTCCAAAGAACTCGGATAATTGTATATGGGTTCTTTTAGGCAAGGGTGGGATCCGTTCAGGGAGAAACATGATGGCACCAGTGGCCATACGCATGGAGGAGAAGCTGGATTTCCTGTGCCAGTTCCATAACGAGATGCAAAAGTGGTCCATTTTCCCTTCGATAGTCCTGCATCCTTATTTTTTTATTTTACTCTTTCGTCCTAGGTCTTTTAATGCAAATTCATATAATTTCCCAATTCCCAAAATATTGTATTTGCCTCTTTTCAAATCAATTAGGACTGTATTCTCTCTTTTAATTCGACTTTTCCACGCATTTTTGTTCATGGCGGGACCCATAGTTTGAAATATGTGAAGGTCAGAGCGCGCGCCACTAAATAATCTCCTAACGCCTGTACCGTTCTAGTATTTTCGAACCTGAACTGGATATCACCCTTCGAGACAGACCTAGGTGACAAGATGTCACCAACCATTTGCCTCTCGCTCTCTCTCACTGCTTTGCCACAGTTTTGTTCTGTCTGGATACTATGCTTTGTCTTATACAGAGCCCCTTAATAATATATCCAGACTGATTTCAAGTGATATTAACGAGTATCACCTCACAAAGCCACCTATAAATGTGATGGGTAGTTGGACCTTTTTATACCCATGCAGGGTATTATAATATTAGTCAGAAGTTTGCAACGCAATGAAGGAGACATTTCCGACCCTATAAAGTTTATATATTCTTGATCAACATCAACACCCAAGTCGATCTAGCCATGTCCGTCTTCGCGTCTGTCCGTTTCTACGCAAACTAGTCCTTCAGTTCTAAAGCTATCTGAAAGAAACTTTGCAGATAGTCTTCCATATACTCTCACTACAGTATAAGTCGGAAAGGACCGGATTGGACGACTACATCATATAGCTGCCATAGGAAGTATAGAAAATTTTTGAGGAAAAAAATATAACTTTGCCAACTTTGGCCATTTTCTAATATTTTCGAATTTTGGTTTTAATATTCTCAAAATCGAACAACTATATTATATAGCATCCATAGGAATATATATATAAATTCAGTTAGTTGTGACGCTTACCGCGCACATTACTTTTAATTCAAACAAAGTGCGCGCGCGCGCTTAAACGTACCACTGGCCACACTAAACCAGAAAACCGGCCACACTAAATCGGGTAATCGATAGCACAAGAGAGATCGATAGACCCAGCCAGGCCCTATATAAAGCGGGCGGCTGGCCTTAGAATCATCATTTCAGTGGTCGGAGTCGACCGAGGTGGAAGTCACCAGCCAGCAGCGACAAGGCAGCCAGATCAGGAGAAGGATCCAGCATCGGTAACTATAGTCACCAGGATAGTAAGTGATTATCCCACTACCTACGTATTATTGCCGACTTCAGGGTCCAATAACAACAACCACATTACGTCTTATTGCCGACTTCAGGGTCCAATAACAACATTACGTCTTATTGCTGACTTCAGGGTCCAATACCAATAACAACATTACGTCTTATTGCTGACTTCAGGGTCCAATACCAATAACAACATTACGTCTTATTGCTGACTTCAGGGTCCAATACCAATAACAACATTACGTCTCTTTGCTGACTTACGAGTCCAACAACAACAATTCTCTCTGCTGACTTACGAGTCCAACAACAACAATTCTCTCTGCTGACTTACGAGTCCAACAACAACTATTCTCTCTGCTGACTTACGAGTCCACCAACAACAATAATTCTCTCTGCTGACTCAAGGGTCCAACAACAACAACCATTCTCGCTGCTGACTTAAGGGTCTCACGCGAGCCCATCCCCATATTCTCAGGTATCGGAGGCCGGTCCGGCCAGACGCGACAGACCACGCCCACAGACGCGAGACGCCGCCAACGGAAACCGGACGTCAGACGAGGGAAGCCCTACGTGGACCGACCGTTCGAGCCGCCCGCCGGCGCAATATCATTTGTCTACTGTAGTACGAATAAATAAACCGTTTCTTATATAAGCCTAGTTAAGGTAAAACTCTACGCGTTCTCACTGGGACCCGGGTCGGGGAATCCTTTCTAGCACCACTGTCCTGAAACAAACAAATGTCCTGGACTATTTTGGCCAGCCCTGACTACCCGAGGCACGACTGAACGTCACATAGTTCGTTAGCAAAATTTTTTGTCCGAAACATTTTTCTTCTTTTTCTACTTACTGCAAGGGTGTTTAAACTTTGGCATGCCGAAGTTAGCTTCCTTTCTTGTTCTTCTTGTGTTCTGGCTGTATATTTAATAATTCTGTTCTAAACGAACCTTGTAATTAATTTGAGCCAAAAAAAATGCATAAATCATTGTTCCAAACTCTATTAGCTTTTCAATAACTTCTTAGAAAATTATTTTGATTGGTTCACTGGAGTAATATAACTTCTTTTTCAGACAAGATACTATTTGATATTCACTTTATTTTGTCATCGGTGGAGTGTACTATCACTAATCTGTATTCTAATTTGTTTTTTATGATATTTGGGCCATTTTAGCGTGACCAAAATAAGGATTTTTACTAAATGTTCCATTGAATTGTTTTTGACTGAACGCAGACTTATTACCCTGCAGTACCTGTCATCAACTTTTCATCAACATTTCATCGACACACCCCCATGTGTGTTGATGACAAGCCCATACAAACGTTGATGGATTTTATGTATGGCATGTCCGCTCTTGTCATCAACACAAATTCATCAACGTTTCATCACATTTTCATCAACACTTTATATCAAAAATTCATCAACATTTATACCAAAAATTCATCAACATTTATACCAAAAATTCATCAACAAAATGTTGATGAATTCATCAACGTTTCATCAACAACTTGTAATCAATCTGTCATTAACCTTTTTGGGTAAAGAGAGAAAAATGAGAGCGCGAGAGAGTCGGGTTTGACACGAAGGTCGAAAGAGAGCGTCGGCTCGGTCGAAGTCGCCGTCGGCTATTGATGAAACGTTGATTACAGAGCCTATTGATGACAAGCGGTACTGCAGGGTTGACATAAATTGCACCAATTTATTATTTAATATAAAATTGTAGACAGTTCTTTATAAAAATTGTGTTTCTTAACAATGACTGTTTCTGTATTCGAAAATATGCACATAAAAATACTTGGCTGCCGTTGGCAGTACATACAAGGTAGAGAAATCAAAGAATAAATATGTATGAGTGTCGGCTTTTTTGTTGACGTGGATGTTCCGCGAGTCTTTTGTGCCACCTTACATTTGGCCACTAGTGTAGATGTAGTCCTTGCTGTTGCGAAGGATTTGATGGCCGCTTGGTATTCAGGAGGTATCGGTCCAATGAGAGTTCAACTGCTTTCAATATCGACATCTTGGTTTAGAGCTCTCAGAGTTTTGAGAACCCTATCATGGTTTGAAAGACCCTTAGCCAGAAAGTCCTTCGAAGCCTCATCATCGCACCAGATCACCCAGTGCCCTTAAACCATGCCCAAGCCAAAGAATGGTGTCGTCGTTCAGCACGTCCATGAGTAGGCTGCCTATAGCCACCTCACTGAATGTTTTCACCGGCTTGACGACGGACGTCGCTCTGGGGGCACCCTTGGCGTCCTTTGCCCTTTTCGGAGCACTCTAACTCACTTCCTGTGAGCGGTTGCGCTTCGATTGGGAAGGCATGAACGCTTCCGGGTGCTCCCTCTCTTACCGCTCGAATTCATCGACCACTGCCTTGAATCGGGCTTTATCTTTTTGGTCTCGCTGCTTAGCATTGCCCTCCTTCTCATTAATTGCAATCTTTGCCAGAATGAAACGGACCATGCTTTCCTGCGCTTTCCTCTGTTTGTGGACGAACGGCTGGCTTTTCGATACCCTCGTTCATTTTGGCGTGGCTTGCCTTGGTAGTATTGGAAATCTGTTGTGTCGTTTGGGGTGTGCTCGACTTTGCAATCTACTCCGAACTCGACGGAGTTAGTGTCTCGTCATCCTAGCGCAGTAAATCATCTTCGTCGATTTCTGAGATGGCTTAGAGTTTTACCTCCCCGGTGAGGTCCGAATCGGATTTTTGTATGTTGGTCATAATCATAATCTCCCGTGTTGCTCGGCGAACGTGGCGGGCCCGAAGGGTTTGGGGCATTGAAGATGGTTCACCGTGGCTTCGCCCCTAAGCCACGGCAAGGCTTGTTCCGACCCAGGGTTGGCCGGTCCTGAGAAGGCTCCGTTCAAACACAGCTGGATTAACACCTCACCTGCGAACCTAATAGTCCGTACGGGTCGCTTTACACGCCTGACTTGTGGGAAGGCCGTTTCAAGAATTTATGGATGGGTATTCACAAGAGATTGCCGCTCACATTAGCCATACCATAGTACATTTCCAGCAGGTAACACGCGGGGGACCCTCTAGAGGAGAGGGTGGTATCTATCAAATTGATATTCACCAGGGGGTCGACTTGGTGCACCAGTAGAGCCCAAGAATATACATAAGAAAATTCTCTGCTGATCTTGCCTTGGTCTGATGCACTCTAACCACCCTTCGTGGGAATACTTGATGCTCGATTGCATTTTAACGCTTTGAGTTTATATCTATCTCCTAATAATAGTTCAACAACTAAAAATGGGCCTAATGGATCTAATTTTGTCTGATGTCGTTTCTCGTTCTTGAGTAGGACATGATCCACAACTTTATGCTTTACAATAGCGTGATTGGTTTGAGTATTTCTAGTGAGTTGTTTGCAATTTTTGGCGATGGAAGTAAATGAAGGCATGCATTTTAATTTCGTTTAACAACGAAAAGCTGATCATTTTAATTTTATTAATTCAATTTGTAATAAATAAATTGTATTTGTTATTACAAAAATAAATGAATAATAATAAAATCTTTAATTAGTTAGTAAACAGTCTCAAATTAAATAATTCTTTATTATTTCTTAAGATGCAATTGTAATAAATGAGAATTGCACTATTATTCCACATTATTATTTACTCGTTCACGAAGCTCAAAATGATCATTTTGATCGTTCCGAAGCGATTCGATCTGATGAACGAGCATGCAATCAAAGCTTTTACCTGTGCCTGTTTATTCTTTCGGCATTTGCTTCGGGTATGCATCATGAACGAAGTGATTTGAATTGAGCGAAAATTTTTGTAATTTAACAGCTTTTGAAGACAATAGGCTCAAAATAAAATAAAAAACAAAACAAAAAATTCTATAATTCGATTGATACTATTGAAAATATCTATCGTTTGGACTATCACTATCGAAAACATCGAGTGGGACCACTATCGATGTTTTGACAGCTCTATTAAATAACATAAATATGCTGGCTCCTCTAATTTACATCCATTAGTTACGTTCTCGTATTGTGCGCTGGATATATTTTATGGGTGGCTGCAATAACTCCCAGTGTAATAACGCCCATGGGCGTTATCACCAAAAACAAAATGAAATAAGGCCCGTGAATCTTATTTCACAATTTTCGTGGGCATTATTTCACAAAACATGTGCAATAACGCCCACAATATTTTTTATAAATTTGTCATTTATGCATATATTCTGATCTGCTCCGGAACATATCAAACAGTGCCTTAGCAGAGGCGTGAGCCACTGCTTTTACGGCGTTTCAAAGTTTTTACTGTAAAAGCAGTGGCTCACGCCACTGCTAAGGCACTGTTTTATATGTTTTACTTATATTTAAATCGTTTTTTTTTTGCTTCAATCGTTTAAATAGTTATCTGATAGTATGCTTTGCAAAGTTTCAGAGTCCAATTCCAATTAGTTTAGAAGATACAGCACCGAAAAGGTGTTCGCCTTGTACAAACGCGGACCAAACTTTAAGCTTTAAATGAGAGGGGCCCACTGTACTTCCGCGGCCCACAGAGCTTCCGAAAGCTCGGCCGCTCTTGCGCTCCCGTATTTTGGGCCTCCGCGCACTGTCCATCGAGAGAGCAAATGATCAACTGCTCCCCGCTCTTCTGCAATCTTCGACGCGTCTCGGCACTTTTCCGCCGCACCTCGGCCTTCTAGAGCTTCCGCGATAACCTCCCTTGGTTGCTCCTCCGAACTTCGCAGTCGGCCGCCGTCGATCTCCCTCTCTCGCTTTAGCGGAGCAAAGAGGGCGGGAGCACGGCTCTATTTTTAAGCCGTTCCATAAATGTAGCCGAATAAAGCAGATTATTATCCCAGACGCCCCCGCTTTCTTCTCCTTCCCAGAGCCGAGGGAATAATTTTCCATCAACCTGTCGCTGTCTTTGGAGGACGATCGCCCCCCTACATACATTGGTACTTTGAGCCCGATTTGGATATTCTTCCGCCACTTCTGCCAACAGTTTCCGGCCATTGTTCCGCCAAAGATTAGAATGAGCTTTTCTCCATCTCCTCACTACCGGTCTTCAGCAGCGCTCCGAGTTTTCCTAACACAACGGCAGTTGAGAAACTTATAGTGCTCCTAGTCCGCCGAAATTTATAGTGCTCCTAGTCCACCGAAATTTTCCATTCGTCTCCGCTTTGTGTGTTTCGCCATATTATTAATATTACAAGGGCCTTGTTGCACTGCGACCAGATGATAGATCTTTTGTGCCGGCCTGTATTATTAACGGAAACAAGAAAGGTATCTTACTTCGGCACACTGAAGTTTGTATTCCCTTTCATCTTACAATTGGATCATTGGCAGCTATATGATATAGTAGTGCAATCTTGATTAAACTATTACAAAGTGGCGATATCATAAATTATATGAAAATATGTTAAAAATTTTCAAAGTTATAATATTTTTTTCAAAATTTTCCGATTGTTCCTAGGGCAGCTTTATGATATAGTAGTCCTATCTTGATCAAATTAAAATCGAATTTTTAGAATAATACAAAATGGCCATATCTCAAATGAAAATATGTTGCAAATTGGCCTATTTTTTCCTCAAAATTTTCCGATATAATACAGTTGTCCGATCCGGCCAGAAATATTTATATAGTAGTGAGAGCATATAGAAAACTATCTGCAAAGTTTCATTCAAAACTGACAAACTAGTTTGCATAGAAATGGACGGACAGACGGACATGGCTAGATCGACTAGGCTGTTGATTCTGATCTTGTGAACTTTTGACTTATGTAAATTATATTATCCTGCTAGGGAAAGGAAGCTAACACCGAAGTTTGTATACCCTTAAGCTAGGAACTGACATAAGATAAATTGGCTTTCAAAAAGTTCCGATCAAAATTTCTACATATTTTGACCGGGAACCAGTGTGACCAGTGTGCGGAAAACGCGTAAATGGGGCAATTTTTTGGTGCTGTCTCGCAGTGACTTCCACGCATTTTTGGAATCCTTCGCTAAAAATAAATTTGATTTTGATAATAAAATTAATTAAATATTAGTTACTTACCGTCTTTTTGCAACTCTTTGCCTATGGCCTCCCAGGCATTATGAATGACTATTCCATTAAAATGCCCTTTTATGGGTTAAAATCCATATCACGGGCTTCGCTTCAACGGCTTCAATTCGAGACACTTTTTGTTCCTTGAACTTACTCTCCATAGCTTTCGAAATAAAGCTAGGTACTGAGATAAGATAAATTTTCTTAATGCGGCCAAACTCCATATAAAAAAACCATCGCGAAAAAAAGAAGAAGAAGCATTTTCCGACACCCCGCTTTCTCGGGTACTAACATAAGATAAATCAACCATAGCGAAACGGGTAAGAGCGTTGCCAGATCAGGAAACAAAACAGCTGTGATTCCGCTGTCGAAATAAATAAATTTATTTATTTCGAAAGCCAGAACATGGAGGGAAAGTTTAAAGAACAAAAAGTTTCTCGTGTTGAACGTTTGAACAAAGGGCATTTCAATGGAATATTTATTCATAATTATTTCATAATTTATTGGGCGGCGGCGGTTCAGCTTATTAGCCTTCTGCTCCAAAGCGGCGAAGTACATCACCACTATTCCCATATTTAATCCGATTGAATTCATTTTAATATTATTGCGTAAAGTTTGTTTACATAAAACAGCTGTGCATACGTGTCAGTATGACCCCATTTACGCGTTTTCCTCCTTTTCCATTAGATTTTTGGTCACACTGGTTCCCGAGCGAAATATATAGCAATTTCGCGATGGTCTGGCTTTAAGAAAATTTATCTTATCTCAGTACCTAGCTTTAAGCTAGAAAGTAAAATCACAGCTATTTTGTTTCCTGATCTGGCAACGCTTTTACCCGTTTCGCTAGCTACATTTATGTAAAAGAAAGATAGAATACAAGATTGCGCAAACACGAAAGGTAGGTACTGAGATAAGATAAATTTTCTTAAAGCCAGACCATAGCGGAATTGCTATATATTTTGCTAGGGAACCAGTGTGACCAAAAATCGAAAGGAAAAGGAGGAAAACGCGTAAATGGGGTCATACTGACACGTATGCACAGCTGTTTTCTGTAAAAAAACTTTTAAAATGAATTCAAGCGGATTAAATATGGGAATAGTGCTGATGTACTTCGCCGCTTTGGAGCAGAAGGCTAAAAAGCGGAGCCGCCACTGCCGCCGCCGCCCAATAAATTATGAAATAATTATGAATAAATATTCCATTGAAATGCCCTTTTTGGGTTAAATCCCATATTAAGGGCTTCGCTTCAACCGCTTTAATAAGCGCTAATTTTTCCTCGCGTGAACAAAAACGTTCAACACGAGAAACTTTTTGTTCTTTAAACTTTCCCTCCATGTTCTGGCTTTCAAAATAAATAAATTTATTTATTTTGATAGCGGAATCACAGCTGTTTTGTTTCCTGATCTGGCAACGCTCTTACCCGTTTCGCTGTGGCCGCTTTAAGAAAATTTATCTTATCTCAGTACCCGAGAAAGCGGGGTGTCGGAAAATGCTTCTTCTTCTTTTTTTTGCTATGGTTTTTTTATATGGAGTTTGGCCGCTTTAAGAATATTTATCTTATCTCAGTACCTAGCTGAAGCGAAAAATTTTTCGTTTTGCTCATCTACGTCACAAAGTACTGGTACTCAATGAAATTGTTGTTGTTAGAAGGCATCAGTGATTGTGACGTCATTTGAACGTCACAAAGTATCATTTTGACGTCGCTGGAATAACAGACCTGCGCAATGCGCAATCTTGTATTCTATCCAGTGTTGCCAACATTTTTCAGGAAGAAGCCGCCAGATGGGACAAAAATAAAAGCGAAAAAAAGCTAAAATTCTGTTAAAAAAGCCGGAAAAAAAGCGGAATACAATTTTATGTGCTTTTCGTAAAAAAA
>VNJV01008549.1:0-24415 GCA_008042635.1 Drosophila nikananu
TCTTCTTGGTTTTTAATGGAGAACATTTCTGCATTTAAAACTAGGTTTCCAATTTTTTGGTCAATTTTTGGTTAATTTTTTTTGGCTTAAAAATCGCGAACTCCTTCTGTGGTTTTTTGATCGTAACTTGGCTTAAACTCAACCGATTTCAGTCTGGTTTGGTTTTTTCTTCTTGGTTTTTAATGGAGAACATTTCTGCATTTAAAACTAGGTTTCCAATTGTTTGGTCAATTTTTGAGAATTTTGACGATGTGACCCCTTTAATTTTTTTTGGCTTAAAAATCGCGAACTCCTTCTGTGGTTTTTTGATCGTAACTTGGCTTAGTTTGTATAGGAGAACATTTCTGCATTCAAAACTAGATTTATAATTTTTTGAAAAATGTTTAACATTTTTGTCGATGTAAGCCCTTACATTTTTTTGAGCAAATGGGTCACATTTGTGACTTAAAACTCACAGACACTTCAAAGGGTTTTTAGGCAGAGTCCATTACACACCTTTAATCAAATTTCTCTCAGTGCACAGGTGCAAGCAAGCGTAATTAACGCCAGTTTGAAGAGTTGAGATGCAAAAAGGTGTTAAGTGGTGGGGCGAGACGGAGAGGCGTGGAGAAGAGGGAATAAGGTGGAGAGAGGGCGGGGTTGACCGAGTTTTTAATTGAATGCATTTGAGCAGAAGAGGTGAAAATACTTGGCCTCCGGCCTACCTCTCTCAGCAAAAAACTATAAATATAAAATATATATACAAATAAAACATAAAAAGAATATACCTTTAACTAATAAATCATTTGTATAACCTTTTTAAACGAACTTTTTAAAAGATAATTCTGGTATTAATTTTAAACAACATTCATTAGATAGGAAATATAACTTTCTTCCTTTCTTCTAATCCATTAAATATGTCAATTTTATTCTTATAGGTATGTTACCTTAATTTAAATTAACAGGAACCAGTCTTAGGAAGCAGTTTCTGTTTTATAACTCAATGTTGTTATTCAGAATTTTAAATAATTTGTACTAGCCAAGTTAATGCTGACCAAGGGGGAAACCCTAGGTAAGCGTGGGGGCTTCAGCCTCAACCTTTAACCGACCGCTACCAGGCTTCCAGTCGCCAGTTTTCCAGTACTCCAAGCTTCCAACTTTCCAACCTTTTTCCACAAGACACCACAGACCCCACCATACCCCCATCACTCATCATTGGGTATGGCCAAAGCTTGTACCCTGTTTGCTTCGCTTCCTTGCCAATTTCCATTTTTCCGGTTTTAAGCTCACACACACACACACGTGGCCGCTTTCCACGTAACTTACCCCCTCGCCACCCCTCATTTTCCATTACTCTATGCATTTTTCATCGCTCCCGTGCGTTAACAAAAGTTCTTTAAGTAACTTTAACCAACTGTTAATGGTTCCCCTTCTCCCGAGACAGCGCGGGTCCTTCAACCTTTGCCTGCGCCTCCGCGCTGCTTTCATATGCTGAGTGCCTCGGGAAAAGCATGGAAAACAAGTATGACAATTAACACAAACAGCAAAAAGAAGAATTTTCCTAATTGCATAACTAAACTTAAGCCGGGTTGAAACTAAGATAGGTAAATATTTAAATATGGCATTATTAAAATCAAAGACATCTTAAATCAAGAAATACTTTTATAAAAGTTTGTTAAAAATATACCTTTTTTTTTAATTATTAAGAACTAGTATGAATAAATACAATTAATAAATATATAACAAGCGTATATAAATAATATTTCAATAAAATTACTTAGTTAAGGCTATGAAAATCGATTTAAAATCGATTTTTGCATTCAAAAAAATTACAAAAAATAAGATTTTCTTTTAGCTTTAAAATTAAATGTTCATTAACATAATTAAATCTAAAATTCCCCAGTTTTTACAAAATATATTTAGTAGCATATATTTAAACCAAGTAAAGCTAGGGAAACATGTCTGTTAATCGATTAAAAATCGGGTTAAGCAAGCAAATACATCAAAAACTATGTATTTCTTCTACCTCTAAAACACACATTCATTAACATATTAAAAAATACATATTCTATAGTGCATATATACAATATTTAGAGAAATACAATTAAACCAAGTAGAGCTGGCAAAATAACCCATGTAAATCGATCAAAAATCGCAATTACCATACAAATATATCGAAAAAATAGCACTTCGCAATATGTTGCCAGGCATTGCGCAATTATTTTCTGTGCAGATTCCATTAAAACGTAAAAAAACATAAACAACGCGTGAAAGTCAGTGAAAGATGAGGGAGCTGTGATCACAAAGATATATGGCAATCAGGCTCGCTGTAAAATTTGCAACTGTAAACGTTATGGCCTGTTAAAGACACCTTGCTTGATTACCTGCAAATTGCTGGCCAAACATCAACCGAAATCAGCGGCAGATTTATGGATTTGCCTTCCCGACTGATAATCGTAAAATCAAATTTGCAAGATGGAAAGCCAAGGGAAAGCCTGTCAGACAAACGATGAGAATCGCCACAGGCGAAGCTTGAAACAATTAAGATTTTCCATATTCATTTTCATTAATAAATGTATGGGGGGATAAGGGGAAAAATACATATAAATGCGTCCGAAAATAAAACCCGGTGGAGGCCGCAGATTGTCGCTTGTCTCTGGCTTCTCGCTGTTTGATCGACAATCTCCACTCCATCTCCCGGTAGATTCGAGTCCAAATCTCTGACTCGATCTGGTCCGCTCCGCTTTCCCCCTCTCTCTCTCTATATACCCCATAGCGGGGACCAGCTCTTTTGCGGACGACGACGACGACGACCGTTCATCATATACCCTTCAGTCCATTTAACACGTTTCTGACACTAATCCCGCCTTGATGAAACTAATTTTTTTCTCTCGTTGCTCGTTTTCTTTTTGTTTTTTTGTATTTGTTGTTGTTGTTGTTTATTCCCTCGTATTTTCCAAGCGGCCCCCGGAGAACCTCGAGAAGCTCTGGAAACCCCTCGGAGCCAGTTGATTTATTTCAGCGTGCGCTGCTGGTGATCTCCGATGCTTAGACAAAGTATATGGCTATATAAACTATATACTAAACCGGGCAAGATTGCACTGCGGAAAATAGAGGTTGGAGAAAAATTAAGAGAAAAGTGTGTAGAATAAAGAAATCAGCAAGAAATCAGAAAGATGAAGACGGCGGAGCCCCAACTTTTAGAAAAACTCTGTGCTGTTTTAGTTTAAATATATAGATAAATTAGAAAACCCTAAAAGAACTTTTGAAAACCAATGCACTCCTGTAAATTCTCATACAAAAAATTATACAAAAACGCCTACAAAACGCCACAAAAAACCCCTACAAAAACCCCTACAAAAAGTCCAACAAAAGCTTTCAAAGAACTCCTTTAAAAACCCCTACAAAACCCCCAACAAAAACCCTTAAAAAACCCTTAGATGAATCCCCATGAAAAACCAAAAAAACCCCTACAAAAACACAACACACCCCCTAGAAGAATCCCTACAAAACCCCCTAAAAACTCCCTTAAAAACCCCTACATAAACCCCCATAAAACAAATTCAAAACGCTTACTAAGACGCCTATAAAAACCCTTACAATAATTCCTATAAAAAGCCCTACACAAATTTAAAAAAAAATTTTACAAAATGTTCTATACAAATTCCACAAAATAACCTTTAAAATCCTTTTAAAATCCCATAAATGTGGTCTACCTTTATCTTTTATTTATATTTAGATTAAGCAATTTTAAAAGCAGTTTTAAAAGCATAGAAAAAACTTAAAAAAATAACTAAACTAAAGTTGAAGCGAAAAGTGCTCGTGAAATTCCCAAGTCGAAATTCTGTGACATTTAGAAAACTTTACTAAATAGTTTTTCGAGGGCAAAAGTGAAATGGCCTTGGTGTTAAGACACCTATTGTACCACTCTTCTGACAAAAAGGATCTTTGTGTGATCTAGTCGAATTCCGAGATGTTTAAATGAAATTCAACCCAATTCAGAGCTCAAAAGGGACTCATATTGTATGTAAAAAAAAGATTTTAACTTTAAATATATTACAAATTCTTTTGATCTTCTGACTTCACGATTTCTCGCAGTGCTCGAACTGACTGACAGACTGACCAACTGACAACTGACAGTCGACGTGTTTTCATTGCCGCAGCTTCTGCTCGGGCTCAACGCATCGCGCATCCCATATTTATTTTTTATTTTTCCACAACTGAAGTGAAGTGAACTTGACTGGGCAGGAAGATAAAGACGGTGACGGTGACGGTGACGGAGACGGAGACGGTATCGGAGAATTGGAGGCAGAGGCAGAGGCGGAGACACGATGGCTATATCTCTGGCATGATCTTGCCACAAATTAGTTTGGTTAGCTGCCGTTGCCGGTCCTGCCTCTGCTCCGGCTCCTGCTCCTCTGCTCTGTGCTCTAAATGTGGCACCGAGAACGGTGCCTCTGCCTTCCTCCTTCGATATTTATCACACAGTTCTTGTTTTCCTCATTTGCTTCTTTTTCTAATTTTTTTTTTTCGTTTTTTCCATATTTTTTTAGATTTTTTTTTAACCCCATACCATCCTCCGTTGCGCTGTCAATCACTGAAATGTTTGTGGACCCGAACTCAAAGTCGAACTCGAAAAGCCGAAGCGTGGTTAAAGCGACTTCAAGTCCGGTTCGGTTTTGGTTACCATTAATGGCCTGGGGCATGCCCCATTTATGGGTATTTTTTATTATTGGTATTAAATGTTTAATTCACCGACTAAATGTCATTGTTTTTAGAGCTTATGTGAATCAAAACAAGCCATATTTCCTAATAAATTCATTTCATTTATAAGGAAATATTAAAGAAAATAATGTTTTAATTAGTATTATATGTCTAGTATTAAATTCTTAATTCACCAAATAAATATCATCATTTTTAGAGCTCCTTTTAATCAAAACAAACATGATATCTTAATAAATTTATTCATTATTTGGGGAAATTGAAAGAAATATTAAAGTAAAGTTTAAAGGTCTTTGCTAAAGTATTTATTATAAACTAAAGTATTTCCTATAAACGTGTAAAAATCACCTTTCTTTTAATTAATATGTAGAAATCTATCGTTTTTCTGAAATTTTCCTTTAATAACCCTACAAAGAGGTATTATTAGGTCTAAAAACCCCGCCCAATGCCATTCAGTTTCTGGTTCTTCTTCGGACATTGCAATGTCATGCTTCATTTCCTGGGTTGTCAATTTGTCTGGCCAATGGTCGGTCGATCGGCAGCGAGTGAAAATCAAATGAATTATCGCTTAAATGCCAGCAAATGATCAAAATAGCAGGTGTACGCGTCCGGAGGGGGGTGTTGCCTAGGCTATATGGAAGCTTAACTTCTTACAACATCATCTCCCCAACAAAATCTGAAATCTGAAATCACAAATCACAGAAATCAAAAAAACCACCCCGAGAACTCTCTCAGTTCCGAGAAGTTTCCGGCATCCGGATGCCAAGTGGGTTTCGAGATAACTTAATTGCTGCAAAGGGATGACGATGACGATGCCTCCCCCTAGTGTTATTGTTGGCAACCGCCTCCAACTGCCAAGCTCAAGGGGGTAAGAACGTAAATCCCATTATCGATAACGCGATAATCGCCTGATAATCGGCCATGTTATCATCATCATCATCATCGTCAGCATCATCATAATAATCACGAGGCGGCAGAGCGACGTCTTTAGCACAGTCCCCGGAACCCTTTTGTCATCAGTTCAGGGTCTTGTGACCTGTAACAAAGGGGTTTTTCCAGGGAAATTGGTAAACTCTAGTTAACAGTAGCTACCTTAGTTACAATTTCACAATATTACAAATTAGGTATATATAATAATAGATTTTAAGTGGAAGCTTTGTTTTGTAAATTTCAAGAATGTTTAGATAAGATGTTGTAAAGGAGGATGTCTGGTATGATATTATATGATGGGTTACTGCGAAGGATATAATAGCACATCATTTCTAATATTCCAATATACAATAGCATATCATAACCATTATATATATATCTATGGATTTTTTGTGGACTTTTTCTTTGTATAATTAAAGAAAGATAGGATATGATAGGATGTTATAATGGATGTGGTATTATATGATATGATACTAAGGGAAAAAAGATATTATTTTATGGGATATTATAAAGTATGTCATATGATATATGATTTTATATGATTTTAGAGGCTTTAATATTATATACATATATTATACAATAAGATGGAATATTATAAATAATGTGATATGAAATGATATGATATAATTTTAAAAGATTTTATGAAGGTTATTATATGATATGTTCATCTTTGATTATAAATAATGTGATTTAATATAATTTTATAGTGTATTATGAAGGTTATTATATGATATGTTAATTTTTTGCCTACTGGCAGCACTGTCATAAACTCATAATCACCTCGAAAGGGTTACGGCTTAGGCCACTGGCTTATAAAGGAGATTAGGTCAGTGGGTTCTCCGAACCTAAAGATGAGCTGTTGCCGCCAAGTGGGTCAGTCAGGTTGTTCTGTGATCTATGTCCTATGATCTCTTGTATCTTGCGATATAAGGACCTAGCTCAGCTCATCCTGAATAAACTGAGAGGGTTTTTGGGCGTGTAACTTCCAAGTTGTGCAATTTCATGAATTTATATAATTAAATCTATAAATTTACTTAAGATTAATAAATAAAACTTATTTACTAGATATAGAAAACTTAAGAAATATTTTGATTTTAACACCATCTATCTAGTTTTCCACATTTCGAAGCCGTGTTAACCTTCGCCGACAGGTCGGCCTGAGCGGGTCTTCGCCGGCAGGATGCGGCTTGAGATGGTTTGAGCCGTGGCCGAGATTAAATTCCGTATACTTACTCGGCCGCAGTTCTGCCGTCCGTCCATCGTTCGCATTTGTATTGTTTCCACGCTCTGGGACAACAATGAAGGCGATTAAAGGCGTTTTATCCTGCTAACCGCAGTGCGCTGCTTGGCGGTCCATCCTTTTGTCATGCGGTTAATCCTTTGGCTATGTCGCGCGCGAGGCGAGGGCGGAAAAATACGAAAGGACGCTGCCACTGGTCGGGCAGGTCGACAGTTTGGCGGACCGGCAGGTCGCCGGGTCGCCGGATCACAGGTCACAGGGCGCTGGGCCACCTCCTCGGCACAGGTACTCAAGGCATTACCCAAAACTTGTGCAGCTTACGCGAAAGTCCTTTGCTTGAATCCTACCGAACTGCGCTCTTCGAGCACTGAGAGAAAAGGATGTAGGAACAGGGAATAGGTATATTTCCATGCCTTGTATTTCATTAAAATTTACATAAATTATTGTTAATAATATATAAAAATCATTAAAATAACTATGACTAATAATATTATTCGACTTGAATTGAGTCTGAGAAATTGGCTTAGTCAGGAGTCCGGATGTGGGGCAAACAGTTTCCTAAATAACAGGATGTTTTCCAAGTAAGAAATCAGGAATATTTATAAATATTTCAGTCCCCTTTTAGCTCTTCAAATATTATAAGCACACTTTTATTTAGCTCTTGAAATATTAAGAAGAAACATTAAGAACTGCAAGCCCATTTTTATTTAGCTCTTAAAATATTCAAAATTAATTAGCATGAAATAATTGCTTGCAGTGCATTTGGGTCCTTGCCATTTTTGGTCCTGAGCGTCGTGTGCGCGGCCACTTTGCGGTTGCAAGCGCTTAACCGCATCATAAAACCATCAGGCAGCATAAAGGCAAGCCATTATAATCATCGGGCCACGCACGGCGAATAAACCGAATAAACCTCGAGGGCCTCGGGATCTCGGATCTCGGATCTAGGATCTTGAGTCGTCCCCTTTCCCGCTGCGTCCTGCCTGCCAGCCTGCCTGCCTGGCTGCCTGCCTTCCCAGCTGCATTGCATTGATCCTGCGGCTCGCCTTAATGAAACTGGGAAAAATGCAATGGGATGAGAGAACGGGAACGAGAACGAGGTCAAATCCCTAGAAGGATCTGGTATCCGTTGCACTTGCCACTCTTTCTTTGCGGCTTCTGGTCTTCATTTTTATTGATTTAACCCGGTTTTAAGTTGGCCAACATTGTGCGGCTACCTGAAGTTGCTTTCTTTGCCGATTAATTAATCAACAAATATAATTCAAAGGCAGGAGCTTGGGTTAATTAATATTAAATGATATTAAGTGGGGATCTATTTATATTTGATATATTTATTATTATTATTTATATACATTTAGGCAGTAAATAAGCGTAATAATTAATAAGGAACTTATTTATGTGAATTAAATCGCTCACATTTTACTTTTAATTCCATATACATAAATATATTAAAAACAAAGCTGTGATAAAAATCTATATATATAATTAATGAATGCCATATTATATCCCTTATATACATATATTAACAACATTTTGCCTTGTTCGTTCAGTACATAACATATTTATAATTACTTGGGAGCTGAGTTCTCTTTCCCAACTTTTATGGACAGTTGCCTGGCTTAATCAGGCTATTTGTGCCACGCCCACATGCCTACATTAATTATTTTATTACAGCCACGCCCCATTTGGACACAGAAGTTCTTTTGCTGCCCCTCTTCACAATAAAAAAACTAGCCATTCGAAGGCAATAAAAGTCAACGACTGAAGGCTAATGAAAAGAGGAAAGAGAGTTAATTTTTGAAATGTATACTTCGTGATTTATAATAAAAGATATGTATATAAATTATTTAATTATATTTATAAGTATTTTGTATATTATTATTATTATATTTTAATTTGAAAGAGGAGTTCCTTATGTAAATTCTTAAATACAAAGATCTTTTATAATAAATTTCAAATTTTGAAATTCAAGCTTTTTTATGAAGTCTATGCCTTTAAAATCAATGATTTCTGCAGATTACTTATTAATAAAATACCATACATTAAAATAACTCGATTTCATGTATTTTTCCTGTATTTGCATTTATTTTTTAGGACACATTTTAGTTTATAATAACTATAGCCCTTCTTAGCTTCCATCTTTAAATTTTTTTTGCTGATTTCAGTACTAAATCTTCCCGTAGAATTGTTCAAATTGAGTTTGAGTTTCCCCCCTTAAGTTAGCCACATTTCTGCCAGTGCATGAGGCATGCCACGCGCCTACGACAGAGGCTAATGAATGTGCAGGGCAATAAAAAATCAGCCAAACGAATTGTCGTTAATCAGCCGGCCAAAAACGAATGCGCGAAAATGGTAGAAAAAGAAAACTTAAAAGAAAACTATATGGTTTCGAAGTCGAAAGAAATAAAGAAAAACAAGGCAAGCTTGCCGTGGGCTTCTAGCTGGAAACCTGAACGAACGAACGCCCACACGCAATCCCCTTCCGCCGAGCAATCAAAACTGTCGCCTATGAAAAATGTTTTGGGGCAAATGGCGGCGAACTTTTCGCGGCTGGAAAAAAGGAGCAAAAAGAGGAGAATTATGGAAAAAAAAACTAGCACCCATGGATACATACTATACCTATGTACATATGTATGTACATATGCTTGTGCCCAACTTTTGAGTTTTTTCATTTTCAAATTGGTTCTCTCAGGGCTTTTGTTCTTGAAAGTTGAATAAACTTGGGGATTTAAGTTTACGTACTTGCATCTAAGAGATATATAAATATATGATATATAAAATAATATAATAAGTGTGTGATACACATTAAGCTATAAAAATATTAACATTTAATAACCAAAATCCTGTTTAAAATTTAAATAAACATAAAATAAATTGAATCTTACAGATAAATAATGTTCTTTAGACTGTTAAATAATTAAAATAATATTAATAAACCATACAAAATACATTTTAATCAGTCAACTTGGTTAAGTGATAATAAATAAATTTGTTCTGTGTAGAATAGATCTTATTAAACTTATTTCCCAACTTTTCTGTTCCCCAATTTGACACAAAAAACATTTTAAAGTTTCTTTAGCAACATTTGGTAATGAAATTTAATTTTCTCTTTCTTTTCTTCTCTGTCTTTGCCATTATTTTACCACAGTTTTCCCCAACAACAACAACAACAACGACAAGAACGAGCTTGTTTGGGGCCCCAAATTGTATGCTAAGCTGCGATAACTGTACCCCTCCAAGGGTAATTGCTTCATGTTTCATCTACACATCAATTAGCCGCAACAATTTAATTTGGCCGCCTCGAAATGGCAAAAAGTGCGGGAGGGGGCAAAAAAATAAGAAAATTAAGAGTGAAAAAATAACAGAAAAACTGTTTTGACAAGAAAAATCCATAAAATATTTGTGCAACATTTTCGCTTGCCCGTTATAGCGGTGAGTGCGAGCGAAAAAGCGAGCAAAACAACTGTTGTCAGCTATTTCAAATTGTCATAAAAATTTGATAAGGGTTTTTCCGACCTCCCCTTGCTTTTTTTTCCTGCGTCAGCTATAAAGCAGGAAAAAAAGAAAAATAAAACTAAATAAAAAATAAAATAACGCAAAAAAGTTTGGGGAAAAAATTAACTGAATTGGTTGTTGGTCGGTTTGGCTACAAGCACAGTTACATATCCACATGCGAATATCATTTACAGTACAGCAGTGAGCCGTAATTCAATTTTAGGGATACTTGGAAAATATTAAGCCAACCGAACCTGTGGGAAATTCTAAGCTTGAAGAAGAGTTTTAAGTACAAGTGTCAAAACTCCCCAAAACAGAATTCAAGGTGTTGCCAGTCATCCAACTAATTAAAGAATTATGTAGTTTAATGCAATTATAAGCAGCAATTAATGTATCCCTGTAAGCTGTAAACTTATCTATGAATTTTCTATTTAACTACAATATCGGTTACTCGATTATCCCGGATTCAGTGCACACCTTTACCTTTATTTTCGTGAAATCAAAGCCACCTAGCGTGGCAAGTACCTTGGCTCTTATTTTGCGTAAATGATTATTGGACAATGGGGCCGCCCATTGCGCCGACAGAGAGGGGGAGTTCTGCGTGAGTGAGTGAGTGGCTCCTGCCTCTCCCTCACACCACCGCCAGCTATAGCTGTGCCGTGCTTGTGTGAGTGTGCATGACAATTTTGCGACGACGGTGAAGAAGCAGAAGAAGTACGTAGGGTCCAGCGTTTCGCTCTTATCTTTCGCTGTTAGCTAACAAATTTCTGCGTTGTTTTCGCTGCCTTGTCGTTTTCATTAAAATTTCATTGCTGCCAAGGTACTTTTTTATTTCTTCTTATTATTATTTTTTGTTATTTATTTTTCTTTTTTTTTTTGCGCTTGGGAGTGTTGGTACCAACAGCGATGTTGAACTGTATTTTTGTTGTCGTTTTTTTTTCTCTTTTGGGGTGTGGTTCCACACTCAGGAGAACACGCACACAGCGAGCACCAACAACACAGAGGTAAATACAGCTGCCCGAGCAATGGGTTGTCTCGTTCTCGCCCCGCACAAGAGCACGGTGGCCAGAGCGAGATGCCCTGAGCGAAGACCCATCCAGCACGCAGTCAGGGCGGCAGCACAGCGCAGACCTGTGTGTGTGCGTACGGTTGTCTCGCTCTCTCTGGCTAACTGGCATTGGACCGCTGAGCGTCAGCCATTGCTAAAAGCAGCGCTCTCTCTCGCTTGCGCTCTCCCACCCGGGCCAAGCGGACCGGTAGTTGTTGTTGTTTTTTGCGGGTACTGGTCGGGCGACTTTTGCTCTGACGCCCCGGCTCTGCTGCTCGCTGCGCTGCTGCCTCGCACAGTTGCTTTCTGGCAGTTCGATTTCGAATTTCAACGTGTTTCAACGTGTTGTCGTCGATAGTTCGTCCGCTCCGTACGTTCGCTCGACCACTCTCTCCCAGTCAGTTTTCGCCGCGTTCGCCGCAGCAGCAACAACACAGCTCACTCGCCGTCGCCACCACGCCACGCCAGTATAAGAAAACAAACAAACAAACAACAATCGTAACACACACAAAAACATAACATAACGAAAAACAAAGAGTTGAGAGGATACAAACCGCAGAGTATCGAAACGAAATACTAAGCTCCAGAGCCGCAGAGATATATCCCATGCGTATATCTCGGATATATCCAAGTGCCAGTGCCCGGGAATCTGTTTTTTTATGGTGTTGCCAGTGCCAAAACAAAGTCCAACCCAAACAATAAACATCGCATAAAAACAAATACCCCCTTTTGGAATACCGTTTCAAGATATAGAGTCTGGATCCCGATCTCGATCTGTGCATCTTGATCCGAGAGCAAGTTGCCATTGGAATATAACTAACCGACGACGACGACGCCGATTTTGCTTCTAGTTTTGTTTGTGTTTTTTTTTTTCGGTGAGTGCGCTATCGATATCGATCGGTAAAAACCCCATATCGGTAAAATCATACATATATCTATCCGATCTTTCGAGGATTTGCGGATTATGATACTTGGATTTGTCGAGGGGCGGTAATCGATAGATTTAAGCAGGTTGTTTTCTTAGGTTGATTGATTTGGGTTTAACTTGACTTTATGGGAATATCAACACTGCTAAATTCGATTCATTGTTATATCTTCCATATTTAGGATTCTTATTCATTTTATCTCAAAAAAAGAGGTTTATTTTTGAGTTTTACTTGATTCTAAACGCATATCATTTTTCGATTCACGATATCTCTTAGTTTTGAAAATGTAATCTGCAAATTACTTTAGTTATAAAAACATAAAGATTCAAAGTGTGATTCATTGTTATGTCTTCAATATTTAAAATTTACATTACTTTTTTATTACTTTATCTCAAAAAATTATTTATATTTGAGCTATGAAGTTAAGGTCTAAATCGGGAACAAATCAACATATAAATCCTTATATAATCAACTTTATTTTAACAGGCACTTAAAACCTAAGGGCCTTTAAATTCATTCCTTATAAAGAGTTCATGGTATTGAAAAACAATGTTTCTGATGTATTGATAATTTTTCCGAATAAATAAGGTTCGCCTTGATCATTTGATATGATTTTATATGATATATCAAAGTATAGATTTATTTATATCATCATTTAGGTCGTGATTTGACCCAAAGCCCCCTCTTTACTAGTCTTTCAAAAATTCTAAATCATTTTGCAGGGATTTATTTTATATATACTTTATGTATAATATATTTTTGTATGTAATCTTTTAAAAAACTGCTCAAAAATAACATAAAAACAACAACTTTCAATGTTCAGTATATATTTCATATATTTTTACTCATATTTATCTTTGTGTTGCATTTATTTTTGTCTAAATATTATTTTGTATATGTTTTTCTTGGAGTTATGTTATAAACAATATATAAACCAATATAATAAAAACCCCAGCTAGGTTTTAGTGCAGGAAACTTTAAGATTCTCCCGCTGACTAATGTCCGGGCTCAAAATGTGAGAAAATGCCCGACCGCAGAGCGATATTCGTTACGATTTTCATAATTTTAATGGGCATATTAAGGCCGCCCTCCCTAATTAGGCAAAACATTCGTTCGGATGCGAGAAATGTGATTGGGAAAAAAGGCTGCCACCAGGGCAAGGCGTCTACGAAGAGACCCTAAAATCTAATATTAGACATTTCTTAGATACAATAGAGCTGGGGCCAGCCGACGGACCCATCGACGACGACCCGTTCAGGTCGCATTATTCACACATATTCCCCACAACGCTCGGCATCGTCTAATTTCAAAGCGGCGGCTATAAATTATAATATCTGAATAAAACGTTGACTTCTTGCCGCTGCTACTTCGTTGTTCTGTATTATTATTATTATTATTATTAATTTGCATATGGTTATTAATATGCAAGTCGATTTTTCTCATTTTTCCCTCTCTATTTTTTTTCCCGATGTTTGAATTTGATTTTGATTTCGGTTTCGGTTTCGAGAGTGCTTTTTTGATTTTTCGAGGAGGGATCTGTTTGGGTTCGCTAGACTGGAGCTGGAACGCGCCCACGCAGAGCCTAGAGATCCAGCAATGGCTCAATGCCTCAATGGCCCAATGTCTCAATGCCAATTCATTCATTCACAACATCCGCCCAGCACTCAAGCCGGGGTCTGGCTTTGGGTTTATGTTTGTGAATTGAAAGTCGCCAAGATTGCGCCGCGACACATTTGATACCTTATCGCGCCCATATCCCCCCGGCGAATGAGTGAATTTTGCTCTAGGCATCACTGTAACAAATTGGGGAGACTTAGAAAAATGTGTAGTGTGTTTAAGGGAAATAAGAAAGTTGGTTTAAAACCCCTCAAGCTTCATTTGATAAAGGAATAATAGAGAATAATATATGGCATTAAGATTTTTGGTACAAAATATTTAAAAAACATTGATAATTTCATTTAAAAGTCTAATTAAAACCTGATAGAATTTTCCTTCACTTATTTTTATTGAGTATAAAATATATGTTAATTAAACTTGATAATATCATATTATTTGCTATACTTTATTCCAACAAGTTACATCATAGAAAAAACCCATTATCAAGCTTTAACCTTGGCTTAATATTATTATTCTGCTCCCAATTTATACATTTCTAATATCAGCAAAAGTCCTACCTCAACCCACCAAGATTTCTCTCTCTGTGAAACGGTAACCATTGTTCCGCTTCCCTAGCACGCCCCAATCTTTGTGGATTTGTTGTACCTTCGACTGCGTCTTTAACTCTGACTCCCACACAGTCGATATATAGATAAAACCGTACCTGGGAGATCGTGTCTTACCTTTTTTTCTCTCTCTCTCTCTCTTTTTTTTGTCGTCATCTTTTGTCAATCTCTGGCGGCGGCTGCGGCGGCGGCTCCGTCGCCTCGCCCTAAGTGAGGTTTCATTTCATTCCATTTCGTTCGATTTTATTTCTTAGATTTATTTTGTGTGTGTCTGTGTTTTTTTCCCTGCCTCCCAATTATTTGTATTATTAATTTTTATCTCTCTTCACTCTTTGCTCATTACGCGATGTTGTTGCTTCTCAAATTTCGTTGACAAAGCCATTTAAATAGAAATCACTCAGACGACGGAGGTAGTTTTTTATATATCTATTTATTTTTTTTCTCTATTTCTGGCTGGTTCCATTTCCAGTTTCGACTTATCAAGATCACATTGACAATGCGTCAAATATAATAAGTTTTTCTAGCCCTCGTTGGTGTTGTTGTTGGTGGTATTGGTGTTGTTAGTGTAGCTCTTTACTCTATTAGTCTATTATTGATTTATTTTTTGGTCCACTCTGTCCATGATGCAATCATTTGTACAATCAAAACAACAACCGCAACAAGCAATTCATTCAATATTTTTATCCAATACATTTTTGGCTACTCTTGGTTGTTGTAAGTTGTTGTAGATTTCATTGTTGAATTGTTGGAGTTGAAGTTAAAGTTGGAATTGTGGGAAGAGGCAGAAAATTACGTAAAGCTTCAGACTCTTGTTGAATTGAAAACAGTTTTTATGGACATTTATTTGTTTTTTTTGTGAATGAAAATATCAGAAGACCTAGGAAAGCCAGTAGAAAGACTACAGAAGAACCAGTATCTTCTAAAGAGTTCTCTTTATCACAATTCTATTAATTACAATATTAATTAGCCCAGTTTAAACTATTTGTTAAGTTTATTCCGTCTGAATATGATGTATTATATGGTTATTTCTCGTCTAACTTGCTTTAGTTGGCTAGGTTTAAGCTTTAGACAAACGCTAATTGTTGACTTAATGGGAAACCAATTATAAAACCGCATAAGCAATTTGTCATGCAATTCATTTGCTTTAAATTTACATTTTAAGAAACCAGAAAACACTTGGTTTAAGGCCAAAAAGGAGACTCTTCCTTCTGTTAGTTTCTTTTTGTTTTTATTGGTTGAAAGCTGAGAGGTATGAGATATGTACCTGGGATTAGGCTTAATCTATAGGCCATGGATTAGTTTGATTAGGCAATCTGCTGCGTTTTTGCTAATTACAGCCACTAGTGCTCAAGTGTCAATTTGATTAGGTAAATAATAAATAATGTGCGGCCGGCGATAAGCGAAAACTAATTAAAAAAAACTTGTCGCCGCGGCCACAAACAGTTAGACTTGCCTGATTTCTAGGCCATATTATATATATACATATCTCTCTAGAGATATACATATATGAGCAGGAGGCACTTTTTAATGCGTCTTAAACTTGTCAAATCTTCACACTTTTTCAATTATTTGGCACGTTGCTTAATTAAACTTCAGCCAACGTCAACGTCAAAGTCAGTAGTCAGTAGGCAGTAGACAGAGTCAGAGTCAGAGTCCGTAGTCAGTAGCTGGGATCCCCATCAACAGCCTCATCACAATTCGTAATCATAATCATAATCGCGATCCTCGCCAGCGGCAAGGCTGCATTTTCACCCAAAGCTAAGCCCGGAGCTGGCCACGGCTAAAATAAATAAATATAATTTTATGCGAAAACTGCAAATTTAAATGTCAAAATGCATTTGCGTAGAAATGGCTCTGGGAGCAGCTAGCCAGTCAAAAGTCTCTCTCTCACTTTGGACTGGTAACATAGCCCACAACCATACCAGTTTTCGGTGGGACGTGACTGCGGCTCTTCTCGTTCTTTGTTGCGTTTATTAAGTTGCATTACTCATATATATATGTATATATATTTCTTGTTCCTTTCCGACGCAGACAGGGGACTAGTTCCGAGCCATGGACCACAGACCATAGACCACATATTCCAGTAGCCGCGGCTCAATGTAAATGAGCCTGAGAAATGCATTTCGGTTTCTGTTTCTGTTTCTGTTGCTTTCCCGCTCTCCATGGCTGCCATGGCATGTTAGCCAAGCTTAAGTGTGAAGTGTACACTGGCCAGCAGGGCAGGGGAATATAGGAGGGCAAGATCCTAAATTTATAGGTTTCTCGTTTAGTTTCTTTTGATAGAAAAGTCTAGCTGAGAGTGGGACTCTTATTCTTTTAGTTATATTTTCCATTTTTAAATTAAATTAAATTTAGTTTTGTTTACACTCATTTATTTTATATATTTTAAAACTTAGAAATACCATTTATTTTATATATTATGGTTTATACTCTATAAATATCAGTTTTCTCTGAGTTTTAAAATATTTTTGGGGCTGTTAAATAAGTTGGCAAAGTCTTAGCTTATTTCAATTTGAAAATTTCCTTTATTTTTCATTTCCAAGTTTTCAACCTGAAAACTCCTACTATTTAATAAATATTTCTATAATTATATATATATAATTATAATTGGTGCCAAAGACTTTAAAATTTTTACTAATGAGAATTGAAAACCCTTGAAAAAACTCATATTTTAGGTATTGTACATACCGACGGCTAATAGTTAAAGAAAACAACCTTTGAAATATATTTTTTTTAATATTATTTGATTATATATACATATATTAGTATTTTTAAGTTGAAAAAGTAGCCATGTAAAATGTAAACATATTTTAATGAAATATTAGAAGACCTTTTCTTGCTTTAAATATATAATTGTATACAATTAATTATTTATTTAATTTTATATCAACGAACGAAGAAAGAGAATACGTTTTTATGATTAATTTAATTTGTTCTTAATGAAAAATGAAACAATAACTTACAAATGCTATAAATCTCAAGTAAAGCCTTGAAAGAAATTCCAAACTTAATAATGAGAAATGCTGATTTTAAGAGCGGTAAAAGTATAAGTAATAGAAGTATAGGTAAATAATTTTAAACATCTCTAATATCTTTCGATTATTTTATTTTATTAGAATATGTAGTAAATTTTAAACTAAATTTAACAAATTTGTGACTTATACCACTTTCAAAATCAGGATCTCCATATATTATAATTCTTGACACCGCAAGTTAAGTGAGCTTAGCTTTTGGAATTTGTTTACTATGGTTAAAGCAATACCAATTAGTGAGCCTAGCATATAGTACTTTTAGTACGGTATACTATATATAGCAATTATCTAAATTCCCCACTCCTGCTGGCCAGTGTGGAAAATGTGCAATGTGCCCGGGCAAATTAGGTTGTTATGGCGAGCTGGCTGAGGCGGCTAATAGCTCCGACTAGCCACTAGTAGCTACCAGAGAGGGAGACTGACGGGCTGGCCAGGGCTCCTGACAGCTGCACACAGCACACACAGTACCCCGGCTAACTGACTGACTGACTAACTTAAATATAGATACGATTATTAGTCAGAGAGCCAAGAGCCAGAAAAATATTATGCAAAGTTGGACCATTAATCATGGGAAATAAAGAGACGGGGAGAGAAGAGATGCGAGGCGGCGGCTCGGTTACGATGCTTTTCGAATAGCTTCCCATGGCCCAAATGAACAGTAGCCAAGTGGCAGTTCGGTTCGATTTCTTTTCTCGACTTTCCCAGGGACTTTTGCCATCGACAATCGAGACATCGACATCATCAGCGAACCAAAACACTTGGATGTGGATGTACACATGTGCGGGTTCGACGGTAGCTCTTCTTGCGGTAGCTTCTTCAGTTCGTTCGCTGGGATATCTACGTATATCTGTGTTGTGGCCTTTATTTTGTTTTCCTCCGGCTGTTTACCCAACAAATATTATTTTGACCGTAATTACGCGAGTGCAAACGAATTGATATGTGTTGTGTCTAAGGCGGAAATTGTTAACGAAACCGAGAGTGAAAATCAAAACCAGAATTGGTCAAATCAAATGATATATGTATATATATATATATATATATATCGTAGCATCTGTAGGATCTACTTCACAAATCGTACGTGATATGTGCCCTGCGTAAATGATTTTGTTTCGCCTCGTTTCGACTTTGGGCGGCTCTCACAATGGTCGGTCTTTTTCGAAATAAAAAAAGAGGAACAAAAACCAGCGGGGCCTTCTCTCGTCTTTTTGGGTTCTCTTTATATTTTTTTTATTTTTTATGTTGCCTTTTTTGCCATTTACCATGATTTTTCATAATCAGCGAGGGAGGGCAAAAATGTCTAGAAAATCACGTAGAGCTCTCCGCTCTCGCGCTGGGATCACTTCGAAAATGTGTCACACACACTCCTCGGTTTTTGACAGATGTTGAGAGTTTCTAGGGGGTTTTGTCAATTCTTTCTATGGGCCAAAGGGCAGCGGGGAAAGGGGTATAATTAGTGGGTTTTTGAAATAGACATCAATAATTAGTATTAACTGTAAAAACAACATACTACGCTTAGGTATTTTATAGAATTGCTACTAGTTAAAGTACGGGATTTTATGGTAGTTTTGTCGAAACGAAAAAAGAGTTGGGAATTATAACACTGTTACTATATGGAATACCGAAGTTACAGATAGGTTAAGAGTTTCTTTTTATGGGTTAAATGGTAGAGGAAAAACAGACTCTGCTATGGAATTGTTTTGAATATTTTTTATTATTCTATAGAATTTGTAGCATATTAAAAACCATGGTTTATGGAAGTTTTGTCTTACTGATAAAGGAGTTGGGAATTATAGTACCTTCAAAAAAATGTGGATTACTTAATGGGTTCTACTTGAAAAATCTTTTAAATACATAGATTTTTTACATATTACTCTTACATTATTTATCTCTTAAATATCATAGTTTTTAACTAACTAAGTAAAGATCAGTTTTCAAATACATTAAATACTTTTAACAACAATTTAGTTATACTTTTCGTACCTCTTTCTACTTCAAACTCTACAAAAATAGTCAAATCTAAGTACTACCTCTTCGAAAATCCCTTAATACCTTTTTTATTGCCCAAAATATTAAATTCCTTAACCCTGGGATTGTAATTAATCAACTTTTAAGCTTAACTTTCAAGGCCAACTATCAATTACAGCTTTAGTTGTGATCAGCTTCTGTTTAGTGGGAAGGAGAGTGCCCAAATGCCCGTGTAGCCGCCACCGAACCCTCCCCGAAAATCGGAATCACAGTTCCTGAATCCAGAATCCAGAACACAGAATCCACAGAGTCCTGGCTTTATCCCTCCGATTTGAAGCCAGATGTGTTATTAATTTGCGTGTGCGCGTGAGCATGTAATTTGGGATGCGACGAGAGACTCGGGGATTGGGTTCCCGATGCCTTCGGTTTTTGGTTTTTGGGTTTTAGAGTCTCTTTTGGGAGTTTTTCGGGAGTGCATTGAGCCATGAAAACGACATGACAAAACAAAACAAATTTTACATACCCCCAGAAGGACACCAAGAGAGGATGCCGCGAGGACACCGAGAGGGTCTCTCGCCAGTGATGATGACAAATTAGAAGTTCGGGTCCGTGTTCAATTTCAAAACAATGCGAGGTGTCGGTGTTCGTGCTAATACCGCAATTGCCATTGGCCTCTCTTAACCTCAGTGTTCAGCGGGTCCTTCAAATTTCACCAATTCTCTGCTGTCTCTCTTCTATCTCTCTCTGGTGCCTTTCTCTTCTCTGGCGATATTTTGGCTAATTTATTTTTCGCACGAAATGGCATAGAAACCGAGTGCATGTGTCCCACAAGAAGATTTAATCCAGCCTGTAGTCTGTCTCTGTCTCTGTCTCTGTCCCTGTCTGGGCTTAATCTTAATTCCCATTGTCCTGGATCAGGTCCCTATGTGTGCCCGTTTTTAGTAAGTGTCTGAAATAATCCTGCGGCTAAGCGCAGATCAAAGATCTTTAAACCGCAAGATAAGCCCGAGCCGAGGAGACTCTGCCGAGTCTTCGGAGATCTCGCCTCGGGTCTTCGGGAGTTGGTTCTCGTGGTTCGGGCCCTTTTTGGGCGGTTGGGTAATCTTCCCGGCCAGATTAGAAGTTTTTACATCACCACCAGCCTCGGGATTAGGCCGCAGGAGGAGAGTTAGCACCAGAGAGAGGAGGAAAGAGAGATATATAGCGAGTGTGTGTGGGCGAGAATCGGGCCTTATAAGTCCATGTTCTTGTCAGTCCCGGTCTTAGAGTGTAATTGGAACTCGTGGCAAGAGCTTAGCCCACACAACAAGTACAGCAAGTTATCTGGTTTTTGAGAACGTGAACTTCACAGATAATCGACGAATTTGTAAGTGTAATTATCACAGTGTTTTGCCGAGAATATCAGTAGTTCTTAAAGCCACTAATCTGTGTTATCATATGGGATTTTTAAAGGATCTAAATTAATTCGAAATATTTAATTATCAACTAGAAAGCTATAGAAGACAAGGTGTATTTGTCAACAGGATTAAATTAATTAATAAGATAAATAAATAAATTCATTCAAAACCTTTAAAGGAAGTAAAAACCTTTAAATGCAGCAAATAAATTCATTTAAAATCCATGAAGGAAGTAAATATATTCCCTAAAAACCCTATAAGGAAATAATGGGAATTAATTCATTCAAAAGCTTTATAGATATTGAAATTATCTCTAAAACTTAGTTTAAACCTCAATCATTACATTCAGGATCCTTATAACATCGTATATCTCAAAATATTCCTAATTCCCAAGTCACTTCCCCTTGGAAATCTTAAAATACCTGCATTATAAATCCACAATCTTGTAGATACTTTCCTATACATGCTCTATATTAACATATCTCTTTACCCCCGTTACAGATACAATCATCTAGAGCGAGACTTTGTCAGAAAGACAGGCAAATAAGCATTGATCGTAGAGTGCTAGTGTCAGGAGCTAGCAATCATCCTTGGGGATACTAGGACACATTTATTCGGAATACCGGCGGCGCAAGGACACAGCTTCACCGTGGCGCTGCACTCCACCGAGGCCCTGATGGCGGCGGGCTTCCTCAAGTCGGGCGATCTGGGCCCCCATCCGCACAGCTACGGCGGTCCACATCCGCACCACTCGGTGCCCCATGGACCGCTGCCGCCCGGCATGCCAATGCCATCGCTGGGTCCCTTCGGCCTCCCACACGGACTGGAGGCTGTTGGGTTCTCCCAAGGTATGTGGGGTAAATATCGCATCGACAATTTTGGTATAAAAAAAAAAATAAAAACCGTAAGCAAAATAGTTTTAGATCAAATGTGCTAAAGGTTATCCTACAAATGAATGCCTAACATTTAAATTGGGTTGTAAATATCATATAAGATATGATTTTAATAGGTTTACCAGGATATAAAGTCAAAGAAAAATATTTGACAGGCTTAACATTTATTTTTAATCTAGTTTCTTTCCTGAAATTCCTTCTTTTTTGATTTTATTTACCAACTCAAGACCTTTTTCGCTAATTAAGTGATCAAGTTTTGGCTGTAGTTTCCACTTTTTCTACTGTACACACGGTGGCTTCCTCTTCGCTTTGCTGCTGGCTGCCTTTCAATGTCAGTTCGCATCGATATTGCATCATTATCAGTTAAATTGTCAAAATGAATAATGAGCTTCGGGCCGACTTTATCTTCCAGTTTGTATTATTTTTCTGTTTTTTTATCTTGAAGCTTCAAGCTGAAGCTTGAGCTTCGCTTGGCTTCTCTTGGCTTCGGTTCCAGTTTTGCGCTTCGCCCGGGTGACGCTGCAAATGACAAACAAAACCTGACAAAAAAATATCACTAAAAAAGAGCAATAAAAAAAGCAACTACAAAATCACAACAAAATCGTATATATATTGGCTACAAAATGCCAACAAAAGACTTGGCCCAAAGCAAACTAAAAAATTATTGAGCAGCCCACAAAAAAAGAAGCATAAAAATCAAACTAAGGAAAAGGCAAAAGGAAAGACAATCAATTCAAACTTTAAATCAAGTTTTTTTTTAAATGATTTTAGTACAATTTTTAAACCAGAAAAAAGAAAACAAACACTTCAGACGCTTAATTGCTTTTTAAAATATTAAAAACAAATAAAATTTTGGAACTAATAAATTAAATTAATTAAATTGTAAATCTTAAACACTTATTAAAACTTAATTAGGAATACAATTTGAGGCTTAATTTGAACTATTAAAATAATTCCTTGAACTATATCATTTAAAAAGCTGCAAAAAGCTTCCTGGAAACCCCCAAAATAAGCCATAAAAACTCAAAACAAATTGCTTAAAACCATAAAAAAATATGGATTTGAAAAAAGGTCAGGCAAAACACCAAAAGCAGGGAACTTGAGCCACCTTAAGGTGCAGTTTTTGCTAATTAAACAACACAAAAAACAAAAAAAAACAAAACAGAGACAACAAATGACAATTAATTGATTTGGCTATATAAACCACTGGTATATAATCTACCGATTTATATAGAAATCAGCCAAGAGTTTGGCGACCATTTTGAAAGCGAAAACGAAACCGAAACTGAAACCCAAAAGCGGCAGCTGCAAGTTGCCGCAGCGAAGTGAAGTGAATTGAAGTGAAGTTTTTTATTCAATTTATAAATTCATGACCAAAATGACTAACTCATTAATTTTTGATAGGGCTACGGCAAGGGGAGGGCGAGTACGTGTATTTGGGACACAGGGCCCAGCGACGAGGAGTGGGACGTATGCGTTTTTTTTTTGGTATATTTTATTTTTCTCCAAGAGGAGGGATGATGATGGCAAAGCAAACAATGCGGCGGCTTAGTACGCTGCACACAGGGAGAGTAACAAAAGATATATATAAAGATATATATAGAGGGATATATGTGTGTGTGTGTGTATATAGCACACAGCTTATGTACAACGGGACTGAAAGGGAGTCGGGAGTTGGTTTTGGGGCGGCTGCTGATGCTGCTGCACGGGGGTTGGTTGCCGTTTTCCTTTTTTCTCTTAGGGGTTGGCCTCTAGCATTTTTCGGGGGTTGCTACCACCACACACACACACACACACATACACAGAGAGGAGACTCTCGCACACACATATAAATATATATGGCGCTCCAAAATAACGGTTAGCGGGCAAGAAATAAAACTGGGAAAAGTCAGAGCGCACACACGGCGTATACTTGATGTGTTCTCCTCTGGTTTAACCTTCAGCACATTCGGTCAGGCACTTGGCTAGCATCTAGGCAACTTTGAACTAATGTATTTTATTTTCTCCTTTCTATTCTTTTTTGTTTATATTTAAAATGATATAAATATTAGGTGTAAACACAAGAAAACAGCGTCGCGAACGCACCACATTCACACGCGCCCAACTGGACGTTCTGGAAGCGCTATTTGGCAAGACACGTTACCCGGACATCTTTATGCGCGAAGAAGTGGCTCTCAAAATCAATCTGCCCGAATCCAGAGTACAGGTAAGCTATATATAATATATATATTTAATTATAAGGTAAGGTTTAAGCCTCAAAAATCCAGCTTAACCCTTAACCCAAACCCCCCCCTCAAAGCAAATACTGGCTGCAATCTGCTTTTTTGACTCTGAAAATCTCACTTCTAGTAATTACCCGCACATGTGAGCTTTTTCTGTTAACTCAAGGAACCAGAAAAACACACACTTGTATAGTTGGTTTAATTAGATGAAATGCCCTTGGAAAGTTACAGCCCAAAAATCCATGTGAAATCCATAAAACAAACAAATTACAACAGCTCGAAGGGAACAGATTGTTGTGCTGCTGGGTGGGTGTGGTGGATACTGGTGATGATATATAGTACTGTAA